>JACJUY010000889.1:126091-152495 GCA_014220935.1 Platorchestia sp. MABIK | reverse complement strand
ACACTCAGGCACCAGAGTAGAAATACTGATCACACTCAGGCACCAGAGTAGAAGTACTAATCACACTCAGGCACCAGAGTAGAAATACTAATCACACTCAGGCACCAAAGTAGAAATACTGATCACACTCAGGCACCAGAGTAGAAGTACTGATCACGTACAAACATCAGAGTAAATGTTCTAATCACGCTCAGCACCAAAGTAGAACCACAAAAAAAAACACTAACATTCACCAATATTCACACATGACACACAGATGAAGCTCAGCGAATGGTACGAAGGCCACACGACTCATGGGAGAGGGCAGCGCTTTACCAAAGCAGTAGGGAGAGGCAAGCTTCCTCGGAATAATGAGAAATCCTGGATCCTAATTTCAGTCTAGATTTGCAATAAGGATAAGCCTCTGTTCAAATATTAAGCGCTTGGTAAACCGCTACTAAGTCTTACATCGATTTTTTGCGAGTATAAAAGCCCTGCACTCGTATTGCTGCTGCTGCGTTCAAATGGGACCACGCTAAAGCTGCACTTGTAAAGCCCAGCTCAAATATTCTATTTCCGTAAATAAAGTATTGGTTTTTAGCGTGCATTCAGACTCAGAGTTGAAGGGTGCACTGTTGCCGTAATGAGGTCCTTTTTAAATCGCTGAGCTTAGCCGCAATCATTCAGGAATTTCCGCTATTTTGCATGAAAAAATTCTGATGTTTCTATTCCAGTGTCACAATTTCGCTTCGCAATTATGATTTGATGTGAATACCGTGGTCGCATTAGTTCGCTCCTGTCTACCTATAATAATAATTATCTACTGAATATTTGAGCTTTCATTTTCTGATTTTTCAAACACTTTTGGAGCGGTCATTGCTGTGCAAACAAAAGTAAATATACGTTCGATGGTTGGATATTTGTCATCATAAAAAACTTATGAAAAGTGTCGAATTTTTTCATAAGTATGTATAAAAGAAATAGATGAACTCTAGGACAGAAAGAAATGCTTATTTAAATTATTTCATTAACTTAAATAACAAAATACATACTGACAAATTGCTCCCGATGAATCATCACTTCCAGTAAACACTTGGATCCCATAAAAAACTAACAACAAATATTATCAGGACACCAAGATTTCATTAACTCCACAATGACAATTTACGTGGTCGTTGTATGGACCTTTAGTATCTTGTATACCGAGCGGCAACATTTAACTTGCGTTTTGTAGGTCCCTCTTCTGTCTCGACATTTCGCTCACGGAGGAAGAAGGGTCGTGGAAACATAGAAATGTTTTGCTCCTGAACTGCGAACGTATTTTCCCGAAGTCGAAGGTCTTCTCCGTCGCGGGCACAATTTCTCTGCAAATTTCGTCGAAAGGTTGAGTTCAAAAAGAGGGTTTGAGTCGCACATGTTGCCTGGAATGAGGCTAACGCTGAGGGGAGAACACTACACAGGAGAATTAGGGCTCTAGGGAAAACACTAGAGGGGAAAAGGGCTCTGGAGAGCAAACTACAGAGGGAGTAAGGGCTCTGGGAAAATACTACATTTAGAGGGAGAAAAGGGCTACTGAAAGCACACTAAAGATGAGAGAAAGGGATCTAGGAAGAACACAACAAATGAGATAAGGCCTCTAGAGAGAACACTACAGGGAAGAAAAGGGGCTCTGAGGAGAACCCATTAGAAGAGAATAAGGCCTCTAGAGAGAACACTACAGAGAAGAAAAAGGGCTCTGGAGAACACATTACAAAAGACAATAAAAGAAGAATACTCCAGAAGAGAATGGCTCTGGGGGGAATACTACAAAGGCAAACGAAAGAAATCGGAAATAGTTATGGACATAAGTTTAATCCAATTTTACGGTAAGAATTAGTAACATGTTTAGTGGTCAATAAAATAGGATCTTCAGAGCACAGTCCTTAGACTAAAGCCCACATAAAAGAACCTACAGAGCAGCACCCTTCCAGTAGAATCATTAGTACATGACTCAATGAGTTAGATCCTTATTAAATGATCCTTTGAGTACGATTATTTAGGTATGATCCTCTGAGAAATTATTAAAAAGAAGGCTGACACTAAATCTCATTAAGGCCAGAGCTATAAATTACTCCAGTCGCAGAGCAGACAGAAAACAACTCTCTGTGAAACGGGGGCTCCAAACTCCCACTAAACAAACATTGTAAAACTTCATTTAGAACCATAACTAAAAAAATGAGGAACTTAATTTCCGTGGAAGCAATGTGAGAAAAATAGATAATCCTTCGGATGTTTTATAATAAAAACATCGACCATGACAACAAAAGTCCTTTGTTGGCGCTCCTGTGCGGCATTGCGAGCTAGTCGAGCGCGATGTATGGCTGCTGTAGACAAGGGAAGTGTGTTGGCCGGGCATATCCTCAAATTTCCCGTCTTCCACTTGGTCACCTGCTTCCTTCACCTTCCATTTCGTCACCTGATTTCTCCATCTTCCTTTTTATCTCCTGCTTCCTCCATCTTCCATTTCGACACCCGCTTCCTACATCTTCCATGTCATCACCTGCTTCCTACATCTTCCATATCATCACCTGCTTCCTACACCTTTCATTTCATCACATGCTTCCTCTATCTACCATTTCATTATCTATATTTATCCCTCATTCTATGCTTCACCTGTCTACGTTACTTACTTCTACTCCTTCACTAAGTCTTTTATGGGCACTCCTCTGCTGAGTCACCTTTAAATATTTCTACCTTAAATACTTTATAAGTTCATACTCTCCTCTTATATCCTCAATTTCCCTGCCGTACTAAGTCTCCTATCACCCCTCTCCTTTATAAGAATTTCTTGACCCTCTACCTTCTCCGTGCCCTCCTTACCTAATTAAGAAACTACATAATTTCAGAGTTAATTTCATTCCGTTCTCAGACTTCTACTCTTCTCTTCTCACCCTTACCACTCACACCGAAATTACCAAATTACTGTTTACCTCACGGTCTCAATCGCTTCCTCCACCCCACCTTGATCACCTCGCGTCTAGGGTAAAGCGTATCCTGGTTACGGCGATGTAACATGCTAATCGAATTAGCAAACACAGTGCAAACTCGAATTATCTATGTTTTATTTAATAACCCGTGTACAGTAGAAAGCATATTCAGAAGAGGCTTGCATTAGTGAGTTTGCGTAATCCAAGTAGTCTCCATCAAAGGTATATTTAAACTGAGAGTTTGCAAAGGTTTTCAGAGGATTTTAGCTCGCAATTTTTTGTAACCGAGTCTCAAACAGTAATATTTAATTACGATGGATCATCTATCGAAAAGCCTTGCATTTCTGATAAAAACATTAGAGAATAAGTGATTCTGAATATTAAAGATATCGCTAAAGAAATATTACACCTCTCCTGTCCCGTGACAAAAAAATGGGATTCACCTGATTTTTTTTAATTCTAATCAAATTAGAATGACAAACCAATATTTTGATCACCTGAGGAGTTGCAATGCTCTAGAGAGAAGTCCAAGTCCTTCACATTGATAAAAAAAATTCGCTTTGGCTGTCACAAAGGCTCAAAGATTGAGCAAGAACCAGGACGCTGACGAGGTCGCCATGCGCATAACAGATGTCGCACTTCCCGTAGATTTCCTGTCGAAATGAGAGCTGCGACGGCAGTCTCCGTCTTGACGACTCTCGAGCCTCTGATAAAGCAATTTCCCATCACAGTTTTTAGTGGCGCTTTCCTGCAAGATGAGCGAAGCTTTTCGAAAAAATGGCAGCAATGCAAAGACTTAATGTGGGGCACGAAATCTTCGTTCTTATCGAGCGAGATGAACACTACCGCCAGTACGGCGTTCTAGCTGAGCGGTAAAGCATTCTATCGGGTTTAGACAGACGTTCGATGCTTGAGCTGTGTAGATTGCTGGATCAACTTCGCTGTTTTCCCAGGGTCTAAAAACACGAGTTAATGTTGTATCTTCTACACTTTTTTAAGCTTGGAACTAAACTAAAGGAATTGAGGTTTTGGTGAGCAAATTCTTTTTTTTTTCGTTACTTGAATTCATGAAGAAATGTTTATAAGACCACGTGAGGTTTGGTGGAACATTTTTTGTTGTCTATAAATAAATGGAGTCAAATTTTGACGGATAACAAACTCTTAATAAGATCAACATTTTCTAAGTTTTATTTGAATGTGTAATTGATATTTTCTTTTCATTTATGGATAGAAGCACTTCTTCAATTTTTCGACATTTCTTCTTCAACTGGGGCATAGAATCAAACAATGCTAACTAACAGATTTTTGTTCAAAAACTCTTAACCGAAGTTTGTTCTCGTGTGTACGATTTCAGGCATAAAATGGACTGATTGTATACAGTAAATTGAAATATGCAATAAATTTTATAAATAAATGGTTTTCAATTATCATCTGAACTAAATTTGGTTTTCTTCATTTGGAATCATTTGGTTATCTGAACAAAATTTAGTCATGATAATTTAGTCATGATAATTCACTTATGATAATGAGTGATCACACATTCAAAATTCTCCTGATGTCTGCTGTTCTAGGAACTCTACTAATGTAATAAATGCATTTAAGCTGCGAAAAAAATAAAATTCACGTAATGAATTCTCGTACGCTGTGCAGTAAATGCTAGCATTTTTCATTGATCAATGGCAATTGAAAAGACGCACACGACGTAAAAGGTCTCGTATGCTTGTGCAGTAAATGCTAGCGCTTCTCATTGATCAGTGCCAACGGAAACGAACGAACATGACGTACAAGGTCTCGTATGCTTGTGCAGTAAATGCCAACGCTTCTCATTGATCAATTCCAACGGAAACGAACGAACATGACGTAAAAGGTCTCGTATGCTTGTGCAGTAAATGCTAGCCCTTCTCATTGATCAGTGCCTAGGTAAAAGGACGCACTTGACGACGCAAAAGACACGGATCGCGCAGGTAGAGAAGCACAGCTCATGGAAGCTAGGCTCGCTTTGAAGCAGAGCGAATGCTACAAAGACTGCCTTTGAGAACCTCTTTTAGAAATGCCGACGTCCGCTCAGCCTTTACCTGCTCAACTATGTCGGTTTTCAAACTAAATTCTCTAAACACATTCTAAATGAGTGATTTCATCTTTAATTGGGATCTTTGCGGGTGATTTTCTCCCTTCAGGAGAATATAAAATATGGACGATTTCGGTATCACACTTGCTGATTTTTCTGCACTACCATGTATGAACGTCCGCCACCCAAGCCTGCTATTTGAACTTATACACCAATTCAAGGTCACACTCAGTGGTTATTCTGCAAACTCGTATTGACTCGTGAAAAAATGAACTGACAACATGCAAATTGAATTTGTGGAGTTTGTTGTAGAAACACTTGCAGAGATCCTTGCACAACGTTGAGATCGTACCAGATGTGTGGCATGAAAACTATATTGACCAGGAAAATGAAATTGTGAACTTGTTCATCCTCTGTTTCGTGATGGTAATGAATAGCATTTAAATGCAAGCATAATTGCATCATTCGTTCGTGAGCAAAGTATGAAAATAAAACACCATTCACGACCATGAGAATTCGGGTCATTTTTAGCTTCTTCTTTCATATCTCTATGCAAAAATTATGCCCCATTAACGAATAAAACCACGTAACTCTTAGTCCCTACTGTACACCATTATAGGTGCGTTAAATGTGCATATTTATGTTTCATAAATTGTACACGTATACATTGAACCCAAACAAATTACATCTCCCGAAATTAGCTTTACACTTGATACTTTTAGAGCCAGCACTTGCTGTATCACCCCCTCGAGCGCCCGCGATGCTGCACAAAGTAAGAGCAAAGAGACGCAAAATTGAACTTCCAGAGAGCGTTGCCTATCTACATACAACATGAACGAGAACTTACGTTCTCCGTAAATTAAATTTGAGCTCGCTAGTCTAAGAGAACTTATCCTCGCATAAACTTGGGTCTCACAACTTGCTCGACGAACTTCGTCTCGCGAAGCAATAGCTGTAAAGGCTGTGTGTTTTTTGCCGGCACCTGGGAGGCTTCAGTTACCTGACTGAGTCGGTCGCCTACGTGGAATTTCCCAAGCGTTGCTGCAGCGACAAATGCGTAGAATTGCACGGGCGCATTTGGACTTGGAAATTCAGCTGCCAGTCCTGGGTTTCTGGCAGCTTGTCATTGGGAATTTTTTATCTAAATGTTTGCGTTTTGTATGTTTAAATAATAATTAATAAATGAAAGTCTTCCAATGTGTAGTAAAAGAAGCGTAACTTTTATCATCGATTTAATTTACTTATTTTTGGTCTGAAATAAGCATCATTGCTGTAAAATGAGTGTTATTGAAGTTAAATGTATATCATCGTTGATAAACGTGCAGGAGTGTTTGACTTTTTCCTTTTTTAACGGTGTGAAAGTCCTCATTCGTCAAACTCGTTCCAATATTTTAACAGTGTGAAAGTCCTCATTCGTCAAACTCGTTCCAATATTTTAGTGACTTCATTTCACTCAACCGCCGTCGCTCAGCATTTAGGGAAACATTTTTATGGAAATATTTTTGAACTCATTTCTTTTAAAGTTTTTTGAACTTCGTATTTAAAAAATATTGTTTTAAATGCGAGAAAATTCATTTGCGACACAAAATTTTTCAAGATCAGAGTGGAATCCGCAATCTTTACCTTAGTGTTTATTCTCGGCAATTTTACTATTCAGATCTACCTAAATCGATCACGGGAATAGAGAATGTAATTCACAATCATTCCTTTGGGTTTTCCTCCCGGCATTTTTAACATTCAGGGCTAACTAAAGCGTTCAAGGAGAAGAAACTTATATGAAACCCTCGCTAAGTTTACCAATAATAATGAAACCCTCTCCACAGCTGTTTAAAAAAACCTAACGTCATTTATTATTGGGCAGTCTGGCTTACAGAGCACTGCATCGGTTCATTACAACGTTGTGCGTACTTGTAACTAAGAAAAGAAACATATTATCTGAACCGCAGCCTTTTATTTCCTTTTCTTATACTTGTTCAGTTCAGCAACGATGAAAACAAGTGCAAAAAATTGTGGTTTTCGCTTACGTAAATTCTGTGGCTAAACATGTTTTTTCAAGCAACGAGTGCAGTGTTGTTTTGCACTAAAGTTTACTACTTTTCACATTTCACTAGCGCATAAATGAGGAATTAACTAATTCCGATAATAAAATCTCTGCTTATCTGTTCTGTACGACCAGTAGTTAAGTAACTCATGGACAGATGTTCTAGGCTTATCTTCTTAAGCATTTAAATTAACGCTTTCTCTTCATTAAAAAATGATTATCTGTTCTGCACGGCACAAAAAATGACGCACCGAATGGATTTACGTCAGCGGAAGTCCCTCATTCTGGATTTCATCCGCTCGACTGCCATCCTCATTAACTGTGAACCGTGTGTGCACTTTAACTCGTTGCCACATTAGCACGCACTCTAGCATCACGGCTGAAATGCTCATTATGCATTTTATTTCTGCGTAAACCCTTCCTTGTTTCATCGCTGATCTTCTTTCCGCCATTTCTATCGGAGATAATTTTGCTCAACTGGAACATATTTAAATAAAAATTCATAAACTTTGAAACCTAAAATAACACAGAAATATAATGATTTTTTTTCCCATGTGTGAAATAAATGAAACATCAAAAATTTGGAGTTTTGGTCTGGCAAAGAAGCATTCATTTGAAGGATGGACTATTTTTAATGATCAGTTTTGTAAATTTGAAAATGTTATGAAACGTGTTAGCCGTTTCTAATAATAACAAAAACCCAATAAAATCAAGTAATTACCTATGAAATAAGTTTTTTGAAAGATATTTTCGTCAATAACTTTTGATGCTTAGAAGTTAAATTGTTTTAATTATTTGAATTGTTTAAAATCAATGCAAAAATATATAATTTCATGAAAATAACCGCCTGTAATTAAATCGCGAATCAGAGCGCCTCATTCCGCCTGTATTTGAAACGCTAATTAAAGTGCTTTATTCCTCCCTCAATTATAACGCAAGTTTCGCTTCACTTGATCAACGATTTATGATTTCAGTCTTTGATGTCGCTCTGACCGAAGTTTTCACTGGTCATTTGATTCGCTGTCGGTAAAACTGCGCTGTCAACACTGAGCAGCTTAAATGAAAACACTCTGCATTGATCTGCAACAGAGCTCTGTTGTTCATCAAGTTGCGCCGCCATCAAACAACGCTGCCGTCAAACTCCACCTTCATCAAACTGCACCGCCGTCAAACTCCACCTTCATCAAACTACACCGACATCAAACTGCACCTTCATCAAATTTCTGTTCAGATTAACATTCTCTCCGAAGTCATTGAAAAGAAATCATTTCGTGCGGCACACAGCGTGCGCGCTTAGTAGGAGAAAATAATTGAAATCTTACCAAATCACTTCTACGTATATCACATAAGCTTTACGTACTGGTACTGGATAGTGAAATTCAGCTAATTTAAATTGCTTTGTGGACGCGTAGTGTTTAGTGAAGTCCAGCGATTAAGGACCAGTTTATAAATGATCGCTGATGATGAAATCCTTTAAATTAATTAGAGTTATGAAAGTCTTTTCGACCAGCAATAGTCGTCAAAGTCCTTTAAATTAGTCCCAGCTGGAAATGTTTTTTTTTCTAATCAGCACTGGTTTTTGTATTTCCTCAATTCAGCACTGTTTGCTAAAATCAAAAATTTTTCACCAACAAAACTGAGAAATAAAAATGCCGCAGGACTGCGCAGTCCGACTCCGAGATTGCACAAGTCGAAGCCTGCGGGCAGCCCAGACGTTTGGCTTAGCCTTTGAAAATATACGCTCCAATTTGCCAGGGATGGAGACCCAGCCAGAGCAAATCTCCGCTCGAGTGTGTTGCAATTGACTTTCTGTGCGAGGAACTTTTGTTCTTTGTGCTAACGCGTGTCCAATGTTGTATATTTCGCAGCATTTTTAAGTTGTAATGTTTTTCATGTGTTATATTAGAATAAATGTTATGCTTGTTTTTTTCAAGATAAGAGGTAAAAAGAGCCGAATTAGAATAGAACTGAAAATGGTAACAGGAACGTTCAGAATGTCCCATGAAACCCAAATCAGACACCAGTCACGCAAAGGCACCAGAGCAGAAATGGCATTTGTAATCCCAGTAGTAAATTTTTGGCGCGAACACCAGTCTCCAACTTTAAGAGTAGTTGTTTATGTTGAAAGGGACGTTTTGTTAAAATCTAGATGGATGCTATTATTTGAAAAAAATAATAAGAGAAATGAATCCTATTTTAATGATCGTAAAATTAAAACGAAAAACATGTAGATACCTTTAACAGGAACATAAAATTAGAGGCGGAAACATGAATTGTCAATTATTGCAGGAGAGTGAAAACAATAAATGACATAAAACCTTTCATCAGGTGAAAAAAATAAAAGGAGGAAATAGAACGTACTATCTGTGGAGTAATATTAAGGGTAGAAATAGATCTTATTGGAAACTAAAAGGAAAATTAATAGGGGAAATAGATTTCATTTACAAGAATGCAAAGGTAAATGGAGTAACAGATCCTATAATTAGGCGAGTAGAATAACAGGGTCGACTATTATATACTACGCCTACAATTAGAAAAAAGAATTAGAAGAACTTAAAACCCCTATTATGAGGAAAGTCAAATTAAAAGTGGAAATAAGGATCATTGGGGGGGGTGGAATTAAATGGAGCAATGGAGAATATAATCATGAGAGTATAACTATTAGAGGAAATACATTTCAAACTATGAAGTAATATTTAACGGAGTAATGAATCTTGTGATTAGGAGAATAAATAAACTTCAAAAGAGTTGTCAATAATACGGACAGTAAAACCTTCGAAAGGAAATCCTGATTAAATCTTTTTTCGTCTGTTACACAATTTCGGCGCTGCTTTAAGTAGTTCTTGGATATAAACTCTAAAAATATAAACACCAACATCATCATTCTTAGAACCAGATTCAATCAAATTTTCACGGTCACTATTCACGTTGTGTTCTCTTTTGCAGCAAAATGCCCTTGCATCACCTAGTTGTCAAAAATATTAATAATGTTCTCTTCTAAATCATGAAATATTGTACCTCGAACTCAAACCTTATTCAAAGAAGCAGGAAAAAATGGCATTATCAATAAAATAGGTTTGTTGGCCCTCTCCCTCAGTAATTCACGCAGGTGAGGGCAACTGGTTTGTGACACATCGTGTCTTGCTGTCATATTTAGTGCTTCATAAAATTATGGCCCCGAACATACGTGTTAGAAACACACAGCAAAATGCAAAATTCGAACAGCTTTCCTTTATTTTCACTCAAATAAAAACCCTTATCTACGTTATGAAGTAAAATCTAACTCAAAAATTGAAATTTCCATCATTCTAATTTTTGTTCAACGTATTTTTTGAAACAGTTTTACACGAGCGATCTTTTGTATATTTACACGGATGTTTGAACTCTTATCTTATATTTGAAGCAACATCTAATTCATAAATTAAAATTTATTTATTTCAGGTTTCTGTACTCCATATTTTTTGAGACAGTTTTATACAAGCGATCTTTCCTTTATTTCCACGCATATTAGAACTTTCATCTACGCTATGAAGTAACATCTAACTCAAGAACAAAAATTTCAATTTTTTAGGTTTCCGTGCTACACATTTCTTGAGACAATTTTTTACGAGCAATCTTTTCTTCATTTCCCCGCATATTAGAACTCTCATCTACTTTATGAAGTAACATATTACTCAAAAATTTAGCTTCCCATTTTTCAGGTTTATGTGCTACGTATTTTTGAGACAGTTTTGAACGAGCGACGTGAGCCGGGCTCCCAGCAATTCGGGTGCCCGATGCGCTGACTCGACCGGAGCAGAACAGCTTTTCATAATGAAGCGCGGGCCTGACTCAGCACGGCGGCAGCCTTGCTCAATTTGGGCATCAGCTTAGCAATCATTCGAAAATACAAGGCAATAAAAAAATTTCCAATTCACTTCGGATATCTCTCTCTTTCGATCATCAATTGATGTGGATCAGAAAACTTGAAATGGCGTATTTATTCGAGATGAAATTTCAGTTTTGATGGTTCTGAATTAGGAATTTAATCACAAGAAAACGTTTTACATTTTTTTATGTTTTTCATGTCACAAGATGTTTTTTGTTAACAGCTTTTTTCTAAACTTTAGCGCAATTAGAAAAACTGATAATGAAAAACTGAATTACTTCAAATGCATTTGGGTTTCCGCTTTTTAAAATATAAATCAATGCCCTTTGAAAGTTCTTTTCATGATAGCATTTCTACTTTCTTTACAACCACAAGAAAAGAAATAAAAATGCGTATGTATACAATTTACCCTTCTTGTAAGTCTGCCTGATTTCGTTCAATTTACAATTAACGTTATAGCAGAAGCTCGGCCTGCAGTAAAAGTTCTTCTGATGGCTTGGGTACGCTTTGTGTGCTTTTCTAGTCAAAAACTAAACTTACATTTGGAAAAAAACTTAAAACATTGGTCAGAAAAAAATTCCCCGTAGTGCAGTCAAATTGACAGAAGAATTTTTGCGGCCAGTTGTATCGCTACACTGTCATTTCATTAATTTTGAAAATTCAGGCTCCATGACACTTTCGCTGCAGTGCAGGGTGTCTTCACCGCACTGTCCTAGTCAGCTTCAAGTTTCGCCAGCATCTCAGGAAGAACAGTAAAGATGCGGTTCCTCGATGTTGTCAAATATTCGTGAATGGAGATGTGTTGTGTGCTGTTGCGTTCAGTTCTAGCTGCAAGGCTCTACTTAGTTCAGTACAACATAAGTCAAAAGTGGTATGTTTTAATTTCAACAGTATGTTTTCTATCTAATTATGTCTGTCTGTGAATATTTTAGAACAGTGATCAATGAAAGCCTGGATCTTTTTATCATTTAACACTAATATACAATAAAAATTTATAAAAACAGTTGAGTAAAAGTGCTTTCTCGGACTGAAACTTGAATGTCCGCTCCTTAAATTGTTGAGAGTAATTCGGCTTAAATAATTCACAGTTAAATAATTAAAACCATGAGGATAACTAAAAAACTGATTCATAAATAAGAATCTGATAATAAAAAACCAAAAGTGATAACCAACACGCATCTTATGAAGAACCTTAAGCATAATCCGAGGAAAATTACAAGAGAAGATACAAATAGCTACGGGAATATTTTTAATCGATGATGGACTCAAATTTCCGAAGTCTATCAGACGCTAAAAAATTCTCAATATTTTATAGATTCAAAGAGTAAGATGAGTTCCAGAATTAAAAATTTTTTCTCGTAAAGTTTTTGAACTTAGCAGGAATATAGTTTTTCATTGGAAACCCAAAATAATAAAATCCTAAGCTTGTCTCCAATTTCTATTGATAATGTATTATAGCTACCTTTCCCACACCCTATTTTCGAGCTAAATGTTTAGGCGTAGGTACCTGGTCTAGTAAATTACACTAATAAATCATACGTAAGTGAAATAAACGACATTTTGAGAAACTTGTTTGCAATTTCATTCATAAACGAGCAAGCATAAAACCATCCCAAAAGATGTACATTCACCTTTTTTAATTACCTAAATAGCGAATAAATTCTGGCATGAAAGTAAAATATGTGGAAACCAACCCAAATGCAATCTCATTGATTGAAATTGTTATCCAAAATATCCTCGGCTAACTCAGCTCTTCTCTGAAGCGAAGCGCGATAGTCCGCGGGAATGGACGCGTTACAAGCGTAAAAATATCGGATTTCTATTTAGTGAAGAGAGAATTTCGCAGCCCACTGGATGAGGGCGGCTATTACGGACAACGACCGCTCGAGAGGCGTCTTGGAGGCCGTCGAGGGCTCCGCAGCTCAGGTATCGGGCTCTTGCTTCAGAAAATCCAAAAAAGGCAACCTTGCAGTGCAAAATTGCACGCCTTTATTTTAACGTTTGGGAATTTGACATTAGTGTAATAAATGGCTCTTTGTCGATGAATAGCGTCAAGCTCGGTTGCTGCTTCATTATAAGATTTTGGAAATCGACTTAAAACGCGGTATTTTTCGCACAATAGAATTTGCTTTTATATTAACACCTTCCCATTTATGTTAACACATGAAGCATTCGGTGAACTGTTCATTTGCGAACCGGTATAAATAAATGGCATTTCATCTGTTTTCTGATCTTTTTCAAAAATAGCTGTTATCATACTAGGTGGAATGTTATCGTGCACTTGCATTTTCATATTTCTCAGGAAGGATAAAAATGTCTTCGAACAGGAAAGTCTATTTCCAATTCTGCTACTTAAAACCTAACCAAACCAACCGTTAACAACTGCCGAAACGCGGTGACCGTGTTAAAATTGGCTCTTTCTTGATGATCATCGTTAAGATCATTTGCTGGATAGCGTCGTCTTGCTGATTACTTTAATCTCGGTTGCTGAGTACCAGCTCGCTTCATCAAGCCCTGCTGCTAAACATCGCTCATCGTTATGTTTACCTGTAAGGGATATTGGTGGAAGGCAGCTAATTATACATAGAAACCTTGGCTCAGAATAGCTAGGCTGTGTTCATTTTGAGGGTACTATTATGCCTGTCGTGAAGTTACCTTGAATCTTGCGACAATTTCTGTGTGCATTATCTGTCCGTTAAAACTTACCTTCAAGTTACGCATGATTTACTCCGTTCTGAGACATTTAATCAATAAAATTCATTCATAAAACAACAACAAGAAACTAATCAACAACAAAATAAACAAATCAACCAGGAAATTATTTATCTCTGAATTATTCAATTACTATTATTATGGAGGAAAGAGAAAGAATTGTTGATCGTTATCGAGAGTGAAAATGTCATCAAAGTGAACTATCCTGAACATTAGACCTCCAGAAATACTGTACACAGTATACAACCCCTTCAATAGAATTAAAAAGTAATAAATTATGAAAATATATCATGCGTTAAGGAAACCATGCATGTTTCGATAACGCTATTGAATGAGTTTTGTTTTTACCTTTTACTACATAAAATGTCAGATCCAAAAGTGACCAAATTATTTAGATTAAAAACATTTAGGTTACCTAGCCTGATTATTAAGGACTATTTTTCAACCAGTTTTCCTGGAGATGATTCATTAAGCTTTATTGGGACTTTTGAAACTTTGTAGCACACAGAGCATCAAAATCACTTTTAGATCACTTTGTAGCACACCTCAATAGATCTAAAAGTTTAAATGAATTTCACGTTTTCAAAAGAATTGGGTACAGTCGTTTTATTTTCATGTAGCTTATTAAATTATTTTGCGGTAGGCAGCGAGAGAATTAAAATTGTTTATGACCTTGAAACTATTTCTTTGTGTGCGCAAAAACGAAGCTTCTTAACTGTATATTTTTTGGGGATTTGCACCTATCAAATCAGAATTAATTTAATGTTTTGCTGTCATTTTAAAAATTTGAAATCATAAAGTTTCAGTACACATTTGTGTTGAAATTTTAGCACCTTTTTGTGGTTCAAATTCCAGTCAGCTTTTTGTCCAAAAAATTTAATTTTAAGTACAGTAAAAATTTAAGCTCAAGCATTACAATCAGGGACGGGAAATCGACTTCGATGAACAACGTTCACGTTGAAACCATTCTTAAAATTTAACTTTCAAACTCTACGGACTTTACTACTGACATTTAATTTACTTTTGACCTGAGTGCGTTACTCAGTACATACGTGCGTGTGTCGAGCCTTGAACATAAGTTTGGAAAAATTTTGATGGATTTTGCATGGTTGATTTGTTTAAATATAAAAATCAATAAAAGATTCTGCGCTGGCTGTACTCTGACACATTTATTTGACACGAATAGGCCAATTCCCACAAACTCCACAGTATTTCTATAGTGTAGGAGAAGATTAGATACAGATAGTTAATAAATAAAAGTTGATGCTATGAGCTGATTATTAATCGTGAATTATTTCATGGAAGTCAAATTACGCATAGATACATTTCCCCACCATTGGTGCTTACAAAATATTACCTCTATCAAACTCAAAGAAAGTTGAAAACATTAAAATGTAAAACAACTATGTAGGTTTAATGCCCCTCGATTATAAATTTTTGAAATACAAAAATTGAACTACTTAACTTTTTCTTTATCACAATCTCCATCCTTAACCATGTACCTACCATACACCTAAACATAAACCATAACAAATGCTTCTATCCTCAAAACCTCACATTTAAAAATGAAATTTTCCTTTTGTATGATACGAGCACTTTCTAACAAAAGCTTCTCGTCATGTTAGGACTCCATGAATTTCATAGCAAAGACACAGAGGGACTCGCGAATTAACTTCAGTGATTTGCCCACCCGGCACGCGGGAGACCAGGCTGTCTGAGTGGGCTCTCGTAACGAGAGACGTCAAGGAGAGGAATGCAATCTCACTGGAGTGGTCTGCGCAGGTGCCTCCTCTCCGGCATACCTGTGCGTTGGACTGCAGGCGTGCCTGGTGTCGCTGGCGTGTGAGCTACAGACGACACACAACTCACGACTCCCGACTCACGGCTTATGACTCATGGCTTTTGACTTTCGACTCACGACTCACGACTTACAACTTACGGCTCATGACTTTCGACTCACGAATCACGACTTACAACTCACAGCAGATGACTCACGACTCATGACTTTCGACTCACGACTCACGACTTACAACTCACGGCTCATGACTCACGGCTTATGACTTTCGACTCATGACTTACCACTCACAGCACATGACTCACGACTCATGACTTTCGACTCACGACTCACGACTTACAACTCACGGCTCATGACTCACGGCTTATGACTTTCGACTCACAACTCACGACTTACGACACTCATGACACTCCAGCCAAGCCACAATTCGCGCCTAACGATTCATAACTTATAACGCGCGGCTCACGACTTACAACGCACGACTTACGACTCACTACTTACTACTTACGACTGATGACACTCCAGCCAAGCTGGTCAAGCGACTAACGGCCATACAAACCACAAAATGCAATGAGATCAACAGAGGAAGCAGAGGATCAATTTTTTGCACAGCTGTGTGACGTAAATGGCAACCCTACATTTTCCACGCTGTTTGTAAAACTATTATCATTTATACCATCTGAAATATATAATTTATTCACTTACAGGGGCGAACTGTCAAAGAAGGGAGGGCAACACTACAGTGCGGGAGGGAGGGGGGAGGGAGTCTCCAGCGCCCGCATTTCCGAGACTGATTTCCCATGCTGTTTGTAAAGGAAAATCTATTAAATGTGTGTGTGTTCCGTCCAGGATATGACGGGACAGTGTTCTGATACAGGATCTGGATGAAGTGTCCTGTTACTGTGTTTGGATACATCGTCCGAATGCAGTATCCAGATATAGTGGGCTGAAACACTATCTGGATACTGTATCTGAAAACAAGCGTCCGGATACAGTACCAAATACAGGATCTAGATGAAATGTCCTATTACTGTATTTTGATGTATCATGTATCGTCAGAATACAGTATCCAGATATAGTGTGCGGATACAGTGTCTCGATACCGAATCTGAAAACAAGCGTCCGGAGACAGTGCTAGATACAGGATCTAGATGAAGTGTCCTGACACTGAGTTAGGATGTATCTTCTGAATACAATTTCCAGATATATGTAGTACCCGGATACAGTATCTGGAGACAGCATCCGGATACAGTGCCCGAATGCGGGGTCCGGATACGGTATTCAAATATAGTGTACGGCAAGCCAGACTCCAGTTTGTGACACTAATGGAAGTTCACACTGTTCTCTTCGATTCGAATTTCAAGTCCTGTATGCGTAAAATTTGTTTCAAAAATATGAGCCATTTCAGCATCAATTTAAAAAATGACACTTGAGACGTACTGACGAAATGTTTTATTAGAATAAGTTTCTGAATTCATGATGGAAACCTGAGTCCGTATTGATAAAGGTAGTGTCAACGTAAGGATATTTTTATTCGTCTTCACGTCTGAAATTTTGAGTGTCACTTACATTAATTTTTTCACAAAAACTCGACTGAGTCGTGGAGCTCGATAGAATGCTTACTGCAAGCTTATTTCTTTGAAAAAAAGTCCCGATCCACCTCAACCAAGATTCAGAATCGACGCAAACTCTTTTTCTGAGATTTTTATCCGCGATAGAAAAATGTGCAAGTTAAAGGGCGAGCATTGCTGACTGAATATGGTCATGTACATTTCTTCGGAGCGTTTTCCCATGTATTTTCATAGCTTTCTTTGAGCTGTGAAAGCATCCTACACAGAACCCGCGTTCAACTACAAAAAAATGCAGTAGAGTCCACAAAGATTCTCTTGTTAAACAGAATTCCAAAAGGTCCCTCCACTTTTGTCTAATTAGATGAGAGACATTCGTGGAAAAGTAGCAGTACTCCCGCAAACGTTCTCTGCAAGATAGCAGAGAGGCAGCAACAAGGTATAGCCGAGCTCTCCTGGGCGACATTTTACGTCGTATTAGTTTGATTTATTCATGCTTTTTCAGGCCAAATTGCCACCAGGGCTGCCACCACGGCCTGCAATGTACAAGATGGACTCGTAGTTAGTGTTTGGTGCAGCTCTGCAGCGGCGACAAGAGATAGGACACAAAAAACGAAGACACGATGAAAGAAGGAAGAAACTATAAGCGAAACAGGAAAAGTCACCTTCGCCTGCGATGGACAGACTGGACTCGCAGTTGGTGTTTGCCTCGGCGACAAGAGATAGAACACAGGAAAAAGTAACGATAAAAGAAAGAAAAACCCGTGAACGGAAAAGGAAAAAGGCAGCCAGTGGTCCATAGAAGGACCGTTACGCCGGCAAATTGATCCGTGCAATTGGTCGTTATTCTAATTGCGGAATCAGCGCAAATTATCAGGGATTGGCATGAGCAGAACTCTTTTTCTTTTTGACACGATAAAGCATTAAGAAATGGCTGAAATTGTTGAGAATCGGTCTCCAGGAATGTGAAAGAAAATTAATTATCAGATTATGAATATTTTCAGAGAAGTAAGTACTATCTTTAAGTGTGCCTTAAATACAAAACTTTTTTACCCCATTGAATGCGAGATTTTACTTTCTATTAATTGATATCAGATTCTGCTGTGAAAAAATGTTATAAAAATTCATCAAGAAACTTCAAAACTCGTAGGTTCAAGGTCGTGTCATTGCTATCACTTCTCCTTGAAGGCCGGGATGGAGAAAGTAATTTTCTTGCTCAACATTCTTTCTTTTCATCTTTTCGGCTCTTGTAACTTTTAGCTCCAGACTTCTGGAGGCTCTGAAAGTGCTGAAAGTGCAGGAGGTAGTAGAAATGTTGATGGTTATGATGGTGCACGAGGTGCTGAAAGTGCTGGAGGGGCATAATGTGCTAAAGGTGTTAGAGGTGCTTAATGTGCTGACGTTGATAAGGTGCTGGAGGTGCTTAATGTGCTGACGTGAATAAGGTGCTGCAGGTGCTTAATGTGTTGGAAGTGCTTAAGATGTAGAAGCGCTGATGGTACTGGAGGTTCTAGAGGTACTACCTAGTAGCACCCATAACAATTTTACCCTCCCAAACACAGGCTATATTGGGCGGCTCAAATCATAGATGCTCCGACAAGAGAGCTAAGCTGGGTGGAGGCACAAGAGATGTATGTATGTCTGCTCAGTGATTGCTCAGGAAACGGTGAACTGTTCCCATGGAATATAAAATTAATTCATCGCTTGCGAGAAATTTTGAGAAAAATCTAAGAGATCAGTACTCATTCGAATAATTTACTGGCGCGTTTTGATAGAGATGGTAATCTTGACCAATAAGTTCAACTTTTTAATATTTGTTGAGCATGATTGAAAATATACTTTCGGTAGGAATTGCAGCGTAATCGTAGAGATTTCAATAGCGAAAAATATTTCGGTGGATGCATCGTTCAAATGTAGATAAACGACTACTCATTAAAAAAGGAGAAGATTTATTTTCAGAGAACCAGAAAAACATTTTTAGAGCAAACCAAAAAGCCGTTCGTTTCGAAAATGTATGTGAAATACATTCCAACAAATTGAATTTTTCACATTTCTTAACACAACGGTCCTACATTGAAAGACAAATCATAAGAAATACAAATTCCATAACAGAAATTTAATTTATTACTGGAAAGGACAAAATGAAGATTTCTTGGATATTTTATTCTAGGCACAAAAACTCAGAGTTTATAAATGCGATAAATAACTGATGAAGAATATCTCACTAGCCAGGCCGCTCTTACACTCGCAGATAAGCTCAGATTTCAGCGGCAGCCATTGATATTAGGGTTAGGAAAAGATTAAGCATCAAAAACTATGAAATCTGCAATTCTAAAATTTGAAATTTGTCTTTCGTGCACACATATCAACAAGCGCGTACCTTCTAACCAGCTCGAGGAAGTTGCTTTACAACACAGCAATTTTTTTACCTAAGTAATACCGGTGCAGAAAGATATCTAAGAGTCAGAAATTAAGAAGGGTGGCCACGCATGGCTAACGAAAACATTTATTATCCGAAAAAGACGTAGTACTCACATTTACCAGTAAACAAGGCTCAGTTAACTGCGCTTAGGCCAGTGCGCTACAAAGGATCGTTAGAATTACTCCAGAACAAGTTAAGGTGTTCGTTAGACCTGAGACAGCCCCAGACTCAGGCTCGTTGAAACTAGGGCTGGTTGAAATTGACTTAGGCTGGATGAAATTGAGCTTGGATGAAGCTGTGGCTCGATGGGGCGTGATGGAATGATGTGATTTTGATTTACAAAAATAAAAATAAAAGATGAAATCATTTCCTATTATTTGTGCTAGAGATGAAAGGTTTCGCTTACGTAATTAGATCGTTTACGTTAGTATTGTGGGACTTTTGTGACAATGTTATGGGAAATTATTACTCGCATAACAATATTCTGGAAAGGTCTACCATTTGGATCTTGTATCGATAAGCCCCACCACTAATGCAAAAAACACATTTACCCACTTATAACTTTTGAAAAAATGCACCCATCGACTTCAAATTGTTATTGAGACGAAAAATTAAAACACTCTTTCGTTTGAGAGTAATTTGAAGTCGATAGGTGCATTATTTCGAAAGTTACAAGTGGGTGAACTTATGTGTTGTATTAGTGGCGGGGCTGTTCTGGAAAAGATCCTAACATTTTGGGAAAGATCTTCTAAGTTCAAATAAAAATCGATTTGCTTCTGCTACGATGCTCAGATTCAGCTTAGGTTACCCTCAGCTTCGCAATTCCGTTCAGGATTCCCAGTCCCCATTCCAGGAACTCGAAAATGCCACTCAAAACAAACTGAAATGAGCTGAAGCACAGCCGCTGCAGCAGCTGCCGTCAGTTCTCGATGGATCATTTCAGGTCCCATGAATAAATCAAAGCTTTCCTGCTGCCGGGAGCGTCCCTGGGGAGCACATCGGAGAAAGTTGAAAAATTCATCCCTTGAGGTGAAGTGGCGTCCATCAGTGGCGTCCACGTCATCGCGGTCAGGGTCAAGATTTCTATAAGGAAGGTCAAGATTTCTATAAGGAGGGTCAAGACTTTTACATGGAAGGCCAAAATTTCAGCAAGAAAGATCAAGGTTTCTGCAAGGAAGGACAAGATTTCTGCAAAGAAAGTCAAAATTTCAGCAAGGAAGGTCAAGATTTCTGCAAGGAAGGACACGATTTCTGCAAAGAAAGTCAAGATTTCTGCAAGGAAGGTCAGGATTTCTGCAAGGAAGGTCAAGATTTCTGCAAGGTAGGTTAAGAATCTCGTGTAAGTGAGAAGTGAACTAAAACTCAGCGGTTTGGAAGCGTTTGGGTTGTGGCAGTCACAACTCTGTATAATAATAATAGCTCCACTTTTATTGTCCCTTTAATTTCATTAAAATCTTAAATGAAACTGTGTTCTTTGGTCATTTTTTCGAGTTTTTAAAATCCTATAGGGTCCTGCCCTGAAAGTCTTGCAATCTACATCTCCTAAATTTTGCCTACACCCCGGAAATTTTTTCTACATTCCCTAAACTTTTCTACATTTCCTTAATTTTCCCGACATTCCCTGAATTTTTTCTAAATTCCCTAAATCAGGGAATTCCCTAAATTCCCTTTTCATGAGGTTTCATATAGAGACGAGGGCTCAACTGAATGTGCGAGAAACTATGTACGCCCCAAGCGCGGTTCTGAAGCTCGGGTCGAGTCAACTTTTCTCGCTCGAGGAACTTCGTACAAGTCGGCCGAGCCAAAACAAAACCGGGAGAGATCCTTTCTTCAGCACTTGGTCGCACTCCGGTGCTCTGTAAAGAAGCGGCTTGATGAATTTCGAAAACAACAGATGAAACGATGCGTGAACAAATTAAACGCTCGGTATTATGAACACGCTGTACCGTAAACATCCTCTACCGTAAACACGCTCTACCGTAAATACGCTCTACCGTAAACACGCTGTATCCTAAACACACTCTACCGTTTACATACACTACCGTAAACACGCTGTACCGTAAACACGCTGTACCGTAAACACGCTGTACCGTAAACACGCTGTTCCGTAAACACGCTGTACCGTAAGCACGCTGTACCGTAAACACGCTGTACCGTAAACACGCTGTACCGTAAGCACGCTGTACCGTAAACACGCTGTACCGTAAACCCCTCTGTACCACAAACACGCTGCACCGTAACCATGAAGCCCGCTGCCACTACGTTAAAGCATAAATTTGTCATAGTACAAACTCAAAACACATCATACGCCAATCAAGCTATACGCTGGAAATAAGTCGCAATATTTATGCATTACTTTTCTGTTCGACTGTACAGAGCACAAAATACCTTTGCACTTCTCTGCTGTGTGCAGTGTACTCATTACATAACCATGCAGTGTGCAGTGTACTCATTACATGACCATGCAGTGTGCAGCGTACTCATTACATTACGGTGTAGTGTGCAGTACTGTATACTCATATTACTGTGCAGTGTACTCATTGCAGCTGTTACAGAGGAGGAGACATGTGAGTTATGTCACAAAGATTCAATAGAATTATTGTGGAACATCTTAACAATGCATTTGAGTGCACACTTTCGCATAACATTAGGCGTGTATAAACAGAGAGTTATTTTGTGATGCTGACGCGTTTTTCTATCGCAGCCTTAAGGCTACAATGCACAGCTTTAACTTAACCTAACTCAAACTTTAACTTATCTTAAGGTTACCGTGCACAGCTTTAACTTATCTTAACTTTAATTTAACTATCTTAAGGTTACCATGCACAGCTTTAACTTATCTTCACTTTAATTTAACTTATCTTTAGGTTACCATCCACATCTTTAACTTAAGTTTAACTTTCACCTCGTTCAAGTCCACCATGTTCAGCTTTGATGGAACCTCGCAGCTCTTCAGCGGAATTTTGCCCCCTTCAAACTCGAGGGCGCTCATCAGAGCAGCTGCTGACAAAGCAGCATCGCAATAATTGCAAGACGGTTCAATAATTGTTTATCACTTTAGTTGAACTTGTTGCTTTGGTTTCAAAAACTAGTTCACTGGTGTCGTAAAAGCACTCAAAAGTAATCATCACAGCATACAAAACATCATCATCATCACAGCATGCAGAGGCTGGCGTATCACAGCGAACCTTGGAGGAAGGCCTTTCTCATGGTGACAAAAAATCGGGTATGTTGTCGCCTTGCCACCTCAGCCGTGTTTAACAGAGGGGGCAGGCGCTCCATCTTGTTGAAAGAGAAATGAGCCATCCTTGAACATGTAAGTGAACCACAGGCTCACGGATAAGATTTTCGTAGCTTTATAATGGATTTTCCTATGCTCTGGAACGAAAATAAGAAGAGTCTTGCCTTTTCAATCCAGCCGAAACCATCATGGACGACGGTTTTTCAATTCTGTCGCCATTTCTAACCTCCACTGGATATGATTGATGCGCTTCTGTATGTATAATTGCTCATAATTACATTTTGTGAGAGATAAATAGCATGTTAAAACGTGTGACAGAACTTACGACTCCACTGGTACACTGTACACCTCACTTATATTCCAGCACAGGCAATACAGCTGCAACGTTAGGGAATTTTACAACTGTTCAGTTATTTTGCTCACTATTAACAGGATCAATTATTTCTCTTTCCGAAATTTTTTTTACTGAACACCAAAACGGATCATCATAGGGTGTTTCAAAGCCAACCTGCTCATTCATGTCTCCAAAATTGTAGCTTGCAGTGATCGTAGACGTAATAGACTGTTGATTCATGAATCTAATTTCTTCTTAATCAAGGCACTGACCATTTTGTATTCCGCTAGCCCTAGCACTCGCTACATCTCCGCCCAGCTACGCAGGTAGCGGAACTAATGCCTTGCGACAGCGCAGCCGTGCATGGCCGAATGAGTCTTCCATTTCAGAGCACCCTTTGGATAGAAGAAATGTGTGTACATAATACGACTGACAGTTGGGGTGTAGCCATAATACGGCCGTCGCCAGGGTGTAGCCATACTACGGTGTCACCATGGGTATAGCCATTCTACGGCTGTCACCATGGGTGTAGCCATTCAACGGATGCCACCATGGGTGTAGCCATACTACGGTTGTCACCAGAGTGTAGCCATTATACGGCGGTGCCATAAGGCCAGCAGAAAAGTATAAGCTGTACAGAAAACGTTGGAATCGTGTTTAACCGCTGATTAACATCTTTGAAAACCAAGACAGGCTTTAATCACAAAATCAGGACTTTTAAGTAAGAGAAGATTTTCGTGTGCATGAATTCGAATTGAACAATGAAATCAAAATGCGTTAACTTCATGGTGTTTGGAGCATTTTAAACAGAGTCCTTCATGAGGAACGAACCGTATCAAAGGATTTTCAAAAACTCTTTCAGATACAAGATTTTATTAGCCCACATTCGTCTGCTTATATTGAATCATGTTCCGAGTGGACACATTAAAATTTTGAATTTTAAATTTTTACTCGCTGTTGGTGCATTGAACAAATACATGCATTTTAATAGTCGGATTGTATAAAAGAACTGCAGCACAATTGGTAAAAACAAGCGTCCTCTCAGGAGACCAGTACTGCGTCTGAGACAAGTAACCCTCTGAAAAATAAAAACCTATTTTTAGGAACAATCTTTTATTGTGAAGGAGAGTGGCTATTTTCGATTGAAAATCGCCATGATCGAAGATGATTTCATTATTGCGCGACAAGTACCATGCTAGGACTAAGCGGCTCTTTCGGGAAACAAGTACTTCTTTTGGGACACAAGTACCTCTCTTGAAACAAAAGTACCTCTTCTAAGGAGCAATCACCATTTTAGAGGGACAGATATCCTATTATCGGACAAGAACTCCTTCTGAAAGACGACTGAGGAACTATCACAAGTTTTAAGGAAAGCATCCAGATAAGCGTGAAGCGTCAGATCAGACAAATGAGAACAAGTGACAGGCGTCAAATTGATAAGCGTCTGATCAAACAAACGCAAAAAGTGACAAGCGTCAGATCAGACAAATGAGAACAAGTGTCAGATCAGACAAATGAGAACAAGTGTCAGATCAGACAAATGAGAACAAGTGTCAGATCAGACAAATGAGAACAAGTGACAGGTGTCAGATCAGACAAACGCAAACAAGCAACAGTGCCATCCATCACTCGAAGTAAGGCACCCTGATCACGTATCCCGGCTTGCCGGAGTCGAGGTACTCAGTCTCCAGCACAGCGCGCTCCGCAGAAGGGTCAGCGCGCGGCGAGCTGTAGAAAGCAGCCGGGCCCCGGAACACCTGCGGCATGAGGGCGGGGTTAGGAGGAGGCGTGCTTATTTAGCACACGTGTTTACTCCGTAGTATTAGTAGTAGAAGTAGTTAGAGAGGTAGCAGAACAAGTCATTCTCTGGATGATATTGTGTACTGCGTATTGGTAGTAGTAGTAAGAGAATTAGCAGTAGCAGAATAAGTCGTTCTGTGTATGATGTTGTACCCCTACGATGTGTTGATGTTGATGTTGTACCCCTACCTATGTTGCACCCCTTGCCCCGTACCCCTACGTTGTGGTGGTAAGATTAGTAGCATTAGCAGAATAAGTCGTTCTGTGTATGATATTGTGTACAACGTAGTAGTAGTAAGAGTAGTCACAGTGGCAGAATAAGTCATTCTCTGTATGATATTGTGTACCACGAGGTAGTAGTAAGAGTTGTAGCAGAATAAGTCGCTCTCTGTTTGATATTGTGTACTACGTAGTAGTAGTAAGAGTAGTAGCAAAAGCAGAGTCAGTCGTTCTGTACATGATATTTGTGTGCGAGTGACACGTTCAACTGTGTACGAGTGGCACGAGTAGTGAAGCTAAAATCATACACATGAAACTGCCAGAGCGAGATGAAAATATCGACTATACCGTGCAGGTTCAAAAATTTTTTATTATTTGAAAATCAAACAGAGAGCATGTGCAGTCATGGTGTGCAGTGACTGTTTTTTACACGCCGCACAAGAACAATTATCAGTGAAATGGGATCATCACATGCCATATTTGTGTGAGACAAATGAAATTTCACATAGCACAACTGGTGGGTGAATCGCTACATCAGGCCCTCATCTTCACCCATCACAGACAACTACTTACTTCACACATGAATCTCTGTTGTCTGGAGATCATAATAGCCATTTACCCTAGCACCCAGCAGTACCCCAGTACCCACCAGTACCCCAGCACCCACCAGTACCCCAGTATCCCTGCAACCCCCCGTACCCCATTACCCCAGTACCCATTACCCCAGTTGAGCGGCAACTTTGAAAGGGTGTGCAACGGCGGACAAGTACGTAAATAGCCAAGTGTTTCACTGAAAATATTATTCTGAAAAAGATGTAGAAATAGAAATAGCGTGCGTTAAATCATCGCAAGAATATTTCGATTAAAATTTTCAAGATGTATCGGGACAAGTTTAGTAACGAAAGTTTCTCTTCATTTTTCAGAAATTGAGAAAGAAGATCGCACAAGTATCGTGGCTATCTAAGAAAAAGGAATTCCGATGTGATCTGGAAATAAGCCGGGAGGGTGAGCCGTAGAAAAATGTTGTTTAAAATTGATGTGATAAAAATGGATGGTGATTTTGAAATAATGTAGAAGATCGAAATCAATGCAATTTTCGTTAGAGTAATGGGTCGATTCTATTAATTGTTACAGGATGGGAGGAGTCCGGGACCTCATTTGAAAGGACTCAGGCCAATCAGCCGCACACCCATCTACGCTCGAGTGATGGAATGATTCCTTGCAAATCGCTCGGATCAACGAACTGATGACTGACAGGAAAATCAACTGAATGAATGTTGTGATTGGTGCACGCACACTGTTGAGAATTCAATCGTGGGAGGATGTGTTCATGTTATGGTAATATTAAATACGAATGCTTAAACTTGTAGAGGGGCTCTTAGCCGGCCATT
>JACJUY010000889.1:60976-119208 GCA_014220935.1 Platorchestia sp. MABIK | reverse complement strand
ACAACAAATGACACAAAAACACAACGGTCTCAACACACACTACAAGTTGCACAAAGACACAACGGTCCCTACACACACAACAAATGGCACAAAGACACAACGGTCTCAACACACACAACAAGTTGCACAAAGACACAACGGTCCCAACACATACAAAAAATGGCACCAAGCCACGCCCGCCATACCGTTGGCGTCAACAAAGGCGTAGCTGCCCTGCACGGTGCCGTCCCTGTCTTTGCTCTCGCTGTGGGCCTGGCCAGGGTACTGGTAGCCCCAGTTGTAAATGAAGGCGCTGTCGGGCCCGCGGTAGAACTGCGCTCTGTTCCAGAGAATTGGAGTACTTGTACCATTGTAATTTTCTTTTTATATTTGGGCCGAAAACAGTTCTATTTCATGCAATTGTAGGCCTTATTTCATTGTAATTTACTTACTATCCTTGAGAGGAACGTACCTCTGTTCTGTAAAATTGTGTCTTGGACCATTGTAATTTGCATGCTATACTAGACAAGAACCGAACTCTTGTAACATTGCAATTTATTTACAATACTTAAGAGGGACGGAGATCTGTTCCGTAAAATTATGGGTCTTGTACCAGTGCAATTTTCTTTAAGAGTAATTTTCTGAATAAACACTAGGGGATGTGAAAATTGCCAACATTGAAAGTTGCAATTCCAATTTCACGTGTGCGATGATGTATAGCGAGATTCGAGTAGTTCAGAAAACCTTGATGCTTTGTGTGTAAAACCCGTTATAGGTCAAGTTTTATAATTTTGTTTTGTAATCAAAGTTTTGTGGTGTAAGCTTAACCTGAAGATGTCTAAGTTTAAGCTTAACCTGCAGCTGTCTAACGCTCGATATTCCTCTCTTCCCGCTCTCTCTGTATGACCGAGGTGTTTGTGCTGTTGGTGAGAGGTACGTAAGACTGTATTTTCATTCCACTATTCAGTGTTATTACTTGGTTTATTAATTGGTGATGTGCTCAGATGTTTGTATAATTATGAAGTGATAGTTTGGCCATTTAAGAATTCTGTTTTTTAGGTGTTAGTTGTTTTTGAATGACTCTTCCTCATTCTGACATTCCTATTCTGTGTTTTCAGTTATACCTATAAAGGTAGATCTTGAAATTATTTCCTTCTGGGGTGGGGTGGTGTTCTTTTGAAAGTAAAAAAAATTTGCTTTGGTTTTCTGTGAGTGTTTCGAAATTAACGCCGCACTACCCTAATAAAAATAAAATAGAAGTTTAACCGTCTTCCTCGTTTATTCATTTCCTCTACTGATCGACACTTGATTCCTCCCAACGAACTCACGATGATGCCAGCATTAAGAATACGGACATTCTCCAGATGAGAAATAACAAATGCTACAAATGCTGAAGCTATTTCCATTCAACAAATGACATCTCTACCTCACCCTGAACTTCAAGATCTCTAATTTTTCGGGCATTCTATAAAATTGATCAAAAGAGATGTTTCTTGCTGTCTTCACAAACTCTCGAGTCGGAAAGTTAGTGATTCAAGTCGTTGGGTTGCAAAGGTAAAGATTTTACGATAAAATTTAAGGTGGACTTCTTCAAAACAGAAAGTCATTAAAAAAAGTAACTCAAAATATAAATTAAGGTGAAGTTTCAGGAAAAACTACAAATAGCGTAAGCTGAATAGATGTTAAATGTCACACGTCAGGGGAACAGTAACGTGTCAGACGCATTGTAAATTCTTTGCATGAAATTCGCCTTCAAATTGAACTACCGCTGTAATCTCGCGACGGTTGGTTTGAGACAGCGTTGGGTTGCTGCTCGAAATCAGATTGGCTTGGTGCTCGAGGTTAGATTGGATTAAAGAACATCTAGCAGCTGAGCTTTCCCTTCTCGTCTAACTTCTTCAGGCTCAGCGTTTCTCTCTGCCTACCTGAAAGATTTGTATTTCTAATTAGGTTCCATCACGAAAGTATAATTCGCTTGCACAGGATGGAGGTTTTGGATCAAGTGAGAAAACTGTCACTATGTACCTTGAATTCATCAGTAAAATTTCCCAGACATCTTTTGTAAGCAATGAATAATAATACATTATATGCACTAAAGGATTCCAGCTAATATTTACCACGGAACACTGTTTAAGTAAGCAGAAATGCTCACAATGCTACGTACTCGCTTTCACGCCATCCTGAATTGGAAAGAAACCTCTCTATTGATCGCTGCATTATTACAATCTCGTTATAGAACGATTTTCCTGTTTTTAACTTAAATTAAAAATGGGAACTAAGTATAAATCAATCAGTTGATGAGTTTTTGAATAACCTTATCTGCCGTCTTTTCCGTTATCCTTAATCACCAGAGGAGCTGCTCTTTACACCAACGAAAATACCGCGGTAGCCGAACTGGCATCGTACCGAAATCTTTCTTGTTTAAAGAGCGATGCATGACCCTTCCATGAAAAGATGTCAAAGAAGTATAAGTCAAGAAAATGTAACATGCAAGGCATGAGCTCTAATTTTAAGGCTGAACTCAACGAATGACCCAGACACAAAATGTTACTTGTACTTTTTCGCGCACCTAAAGATGTCTTCAAGTACATTTGACAACAAGATAAGCGTTCACGTTGGGTTCGTATTTTAACGAAAGATATCAACTATTGCATTATTCAAAAGTAGAACGTGAAATGACGGCTGGTTGTTCCGGCAATCGGAAATCAAAATGAACGCTCAAGCATAGGAAAGCCTAAAAGTGAATTCAAACTTAGGCAAGCCCAATAGTGCACAAGCATAAAAAAGCCTATGAGCGCTCAAGCATAGGAAAGCCTAAAAGCACCCGCGCATCAAAGAGCGCAAGAATACTCTCAAGAGCGTTCCCGCCTCATTTTTATTCCGATGAATGTTCAACTTACATTCCGACGTTGTTTTCTGGGTTTTGATAGCTGAATCTGAACGTGGGGACACTGGCGGCGCTGGCACTGGCCACCAGCAGCAACACTGCCGTCGCTGAGATGCGTGCCATCTGCAATGAAAATAATATTTTTAATTCCTATTATATATTACAATATGTAAAGTATGCTCGTTTGTATATCAATTCGGTAAATATTTTCATGCTTAGTATATAAATTCATCACGTTCATCGATGAACATGATGCCATCCACAAATTTGCTAAGGGTTTACGCTTAATCTTTGTTATAGAACTAATCTATCAAAATTGAGCCTTCCTTCCTTCTAATGACTTTCATTTTTTTAGTAGAATTTGAGAATGGATGCGAAGTTCATTAATACACCATAGTAATTTAAAAATTACACCAATGTAACTAAATTAATACATCATGGTAATTTAATTCATACGCTATGGTAGTTTAATTCATACGCAATGGTAATCTAGTTAGCACACCATTGTAATCTAATTAATGCATTACGGTAATTTAATTATACACCATGGTAATTCATGGAAATTCTGTCATGCAATGGAAAGCTGAAGCCACAATGATGCGAAAAAAACTTACTTATTTATTTGAAAACAAAGCCGATAACAAAGTAATTTTACGATGAAACTATCTCCCTATCCTCTGTTGTCCTTGCTAAAGACTTAAAAATATACTCCAACAATTCAACTTCATTCTTAAAGTGTTTCCTGCAAAAGACTTAGTTATCAGTATGCTAAAAAATTCAGTCTTCAGTATCCCAGATGTAAACAAATGTGTGAAGAAATGAGCAAACAAATATAAGAGGATTCTCCAGGCCCCAAATTTTGCACACGATCTCAGTCAGCACTCTTTTTTGCAATTAGTTTGGAGTGTTGAAGAGACTCTTCGAGTTTAGAAATTGCAGCTAAAACTTCGCTCTCATTTGTGAAGCAATGCTGGACGAAGACCTCCAGCAAATAGGAAGGCTTTCCCCGGATCGTCGGAATGATGCTCACACCAAGTTCCGTCCGGCCAAACTCATTCCAGACGAGAATCATTCCAGACAAGAAACATTCCAGACAAGAAACATTCCAGACGAGAATCCTTCCAGGCGAGAATCATTCAAGGCAAGAGCCTTTTCTTAAGAGTTGAAGCATTTCGTAGAAGTTGTATCGTGTAAGGTTATTGGAACACTCTACGCAACACTGAGTAGTTTTGCAAAAATGGAGTCTGAGTCTCTACTACACTTTACGTGAACGACAGCGAGGGATCGAATAGCATGGATACCAACAGATGAGTGAAAGATAGTATTTTTAAGGTAGAAACGAAAGTTCAACTATCAATTCCAGAGAGTTTCAATTGATGAAATCATGTTACGTACTTTTACTCTACTAGACAATTTAAGTTGTGTGTGATGAAAATGATGGATTTTTCGTTTGCAGAAAAGTAGAGCATGTTATGTTTCGGAATTCTGTTACATTTAGGATTTAAAAATGTATTCATAGTGATGAGAAATGGAAAGTCCATTCTGAAACTTCAACTGAAATATCAGCACCAATGTTGAAGGGATCGAGGCTCTGTATTTTACACTCTTCATAACGTTCCTTTTAATTGGCTTCAAAAGCGCTTAGATTCTCATCAATAGACTTTCATAAAAAATGCTTTCTTGTTGCATTTTTTGCACTTGCACTTCCCGAACGTAGTTTCTAAATTAAAAAAATAAAATTGTGTTCTCAATGGTTCGCTGGTATGGCCACTCTCCGATCACATCAGTGCAGTGAGGGGAGTTTAGAGCTGGTTCTGCTCAGTTCAACGCACTAATGGTTCTGGCATCAGCAAACCGATCATGGACATTAGCAATTATTCAGTGCAGTAAAAACTACTTAAGCACTATCGCAGCACTACTGTAGAGAATATTCTTGCAAAACACTACAAATTGAAATCATAAAAGAATGTTCAAAATGGGGATAACCTAACACCAGAACATTTACACACAATACTGTGAATTAGAGAGACAAGTTGAGTAAAATTTCAAACAGCTCATAATTCCTGCCTGGAATATTTCAAGGTTCCAAATTTGAAAAAAACGCCGCAACAGAATTTATGATTTTAGCCTTACAAGTATAGTTTCTGCACAGGGCGCCTAAAATTTTGGGTGCAGCAGCGAAAGGCATCTGGGATTTTAGCTCTGAAAACTTAGCTACTGCATAGGGCAGCTAAAATTACAGATGCAACGGCAAAAGGCGTTGTGATTCTAGCCATCCAAACCAATCGTTTGCATAGGGCGTCTAAAATTATGGATGCAAAGGTGAAAAAGTTGAAGTGAGTAGGTGCACCAGACAGCAGCACAGGACAGATATACTGAGACACTCCTCGCTGGAAACGAGTTTTGTTGGTGCGATGCCCTTGCTTTCGATCTCAAGGTCACACCCAGGTGCGGTTGCCTGTCTCGCTTCTCAACTGACATGTATTTTGATCAGAAATGAGGCGAGTTTTGTCTGTGGAAGAGAATGCACTGCCAAATTTGGTTATCTTTGATCCTCAAATGATTCTTCTACATATTGCACTCAAGTTTAGCAGCTCAAGAGCAGAAAAAATGATGCGTTTATTTCTTATAAAGTTTGCCTGTCTTTGATCCGTAAATGATTCATCTTACATGTCAACCAAATTGAGCTTGAGAACTGAAAAATTACGTGTTTATTTCACATTCATTTTGCCTGTCTTTGATCCTTAAATGATTCATTTAACATGTCAATCAAGTGTAGCATAAGGACTAAAAAGGACTGCTTACCGTACCGCTTCTGAATAAAATATTAGAAAAATATGACTATATTACAGCGTATTGTTACGATACAAGGCCGTTTCGATTTTCTAGAAATCGGCCTATTACATCTATAGACGTGCTGTGCTGATACAAGACGTGTTGTGACGCTACATAGACGAGTTGTGACGCTACATAGACGAGTTGTGATGCTACATAGACGAGTTGTGACGATACGAGGGGGCGTTCTGCCAATACGAGTAAATATTCTGACGAAACGAGAGCGTGTCGTGACGACGCTGTTTTAAGAGATCTATGAGACAGTTATATCGCCTTTTTGCAACTTCTTAAAGATCCGTTCTCATTCTACAGTTTTTAAGAGGCATAGTGTCATTTAATAGTTTAAAGATTTTCCGATTAGAGATAAAAATCAAGAGCATCCTTCGATTCCCGCTACCTGAACATCCCACAATCTCGATACCTGTTGGAGCTTTTTAAACTATAGTTTGTACACTTTAAAGAATGTCTTGGATTGTAAAATGTTATTGGTCGAGGTAACGTTGTTTGGTATGCATTGGCATTGAGAAGATCTTGATTACTGAATGAAGCGAACAGACTATGGAGAATTTCTGAGCAGATCGCACTAGGTTCCTCCGTTGAAGAAAATCATGTCAAAGAATTTTACGCGGTCAAACCAATCATGTTGTTCATGTCAAGTCAAAATGTCAAATTCATGTTAAAAGTAACCATGTTTTTCACACATCCAAGTTCTGCAAAATGTTAATTTTTGAAGTACCTATAATGTTACACAAAATGTAATTCGAGCATGGTTTGAATGATTACCTAAAATCACACTAAATGATTCTCCAATTACATATGAATCTTCTGGAATTTAATTGCTAGTTATGCAGAAGTCAACTTTCGATCATACTAATTCAAAACTTTACTCATTTGTATTAAATTTCACATACTCGCCCGGAGACAATTACGTGACTTAACAATTATTTTTCTAATAAATTTCCCATGCTCACACGGAGGCAATTATATAACATAAAGAATGCTTTATTCCAATCAAGCCTGATGCATATCATCTTGTACATTGATTTTTCAAATGCCTTATAACTAACACCAGGGTGCAATAACGGTTACCCCCGGACAAGCCGGTACCCATTTCCAACACCTGAGTAGAGTGGGGAATTGTGGCTGAGTTCTCCCTTTTCCCAACGGGGAGAAATACCGGGCGGCACTGCCGGGATTCGAACTGCCGGCTCCGCGTTCTTAACCACTCGGCCACGGTGACCATAATAATTATTTAACACTTCATGGACGAATTAACAAGGTGTACACATTTCGAGAGGTAACTCGCCTAAAGAGTTAAGTATTTTCTCAATATTTCCGACAAGTGTAAATAAAATAGAATACATTTTCAATGCGAATTGTGGATTGTGTGATGCGAATATTCACTCACTGTTGTATTGTGATGCGTAGTGAAGAGGTTGCGGTGCGTGGTGAAGAGGCTGCTGTGTATGGTGCAGAGGTTGCTGTGCGTGGTGCAGAGATTGCTGGTGACGCGCAACTGGAGGTAGTCCAGATTCTGGACCTTGCTTGCATCGCCTGAGTAGTTACCTGCCCCATCTGGGTGACGCTGTTTGTACCGTCTGGGTGGGGTTGTTTGTCCCGTCTGGGTGGGACTGTTTGTACCGTCTGGGTGGGGCTGTTTCACACCAGCTGAGGGGTGCTGTTTGCACTGTCTGAGTAGTTACCTGCCACATCTAGGTGGTGCTGTTTTTACCATCTGGGTAGCGCGCTTTTCTCTGTGTATGTGATGCAACTTACGCTAGTGAAGGTGTGTGCAACAGAGTAAATCTATATCGTGTGTTGTGTGAGAGGGTTGGCAGTAACGTCTCACGAATGAGGTTCGGGTGCGATCAATACGAGGCACCTCTGCTTCGTATCATTCCCAACACAATGATTATCGTAACTAATATTTAGATTCAATAATGTCTTTACAAGTCATCTTTTTTTTAAATTTGTTTATCATAGAGTCTGAAATTTCCACAAGGCTTATTCTGATTAAAAAAATGTTAAACTGCCATTGCCCGATAAAAATTGATTCTGACCAGCGAAGATTTAGTTGATTTTGAAAAGAGCATTTAAAACTTGAAATAGTTTATTTTACTTGTTCATTGCAGGCGGAGATTGGGTGGATTTTGGCTAGTGGGCTTATGAATTAAGAATTTGTTGTGACGATATTCCGGACGTAATTCCTTGATTTTCAGATCCTTCTTCCAAGTTCTCTTGGAAGATTTGTACTATCATTGAAATTTGTGAATAATTTTCTTCACGTTAACTTCATCATCATTGCTCTCGTTAAAGTATGAGATGATTTGAATAATCATTAAGTATTGAAGTTTTACCTCGTACCTGAAGCATGTAATGAACAGAGTTCAATATGATTTTATGAGTCATGTAATTCAATTATGAGGAAGAGAACATAGATAAAAATTCAGAATTGAGTGTGATCCCAAATAAGTAAAAGATTTTTCCATGAAATAGAGTGGGGTCACGCTCCCTTTTCTGCAGGAAGTGGAGTGGGGTTACTCTCCCTCTTCTGTAGGAAGTGGAGTGGGGTTACTCTCCCTCTTCTGCAGGACGTGGAGTGGGNCCTTCTGCAGTACCTCGTAGCGCTGTCTCAAGTTTCATTCCTGGTTCTATGCTGCTAAGAAAGAATCCAAAAAGTAACATTCTCATATTCTTGTACATGAATTGGGAGTTGAAACTTTAAACCGAATAATATCAATTTCCTATTTTCTTTCCGTATCACTAGCAAACATCAAAACTATACAATTGAACACTTATTCACGTACTCTGCTACTACTCAAACTGGATTTAGCATTTATGAATACTTTTAATTACAAATGCGGGCCATAATTCGAAACCTTGTTGACGGATTATCGTTAGTATCTCCATTCAGTTGTGCTCAGATCCCCGCCCAGTTACTTGATTCAGATCCCCATCCAGTAGGATTCAGATCCCCACCAGTCATTCGATTCAAATTCCCACCCAGTTACCCGACACAGATCCTACCCAGTTACCCAATTCAGATCCCCACACAGTTAGCCGGATTCACTTCCTCACCCAGTTGGGTTTACATCCCCACCCAGTCGGGTTCAGATCCCCAGCCAGTAGGGTTCACATCCCCGCCCAGTCGGGTTCACATCCCTTCCCAGTTGTGGTTCACATCCCCGTCCCACTGGAAATTCCAGTCCCCCCCAGCCGGGGTCGCTACCCTAAACCTGTCCGACGAAGGCCAAGCGACGCAGGGTCGGTGACCCGCTGGCGCCGGCGAGCAGAGACAGGTTTCTTATCGTGCGCACTTCGCCTGTTTTGTTTAGAACGCGCGCGCTAAGCCATGTACAACAAAATTTATTACTTTCATTTCGTTACCAAATTGATGACTTTCTTTCCGGTAGAAAATTGATTACTCTCATTACGGTACAAAATTGATTACTTTCATTACGATACAAAATTGATGACTTTCATTTCGGGACAAAATTGGTCACTTTCGTTTCAGTACGAAATGGATTACTTTCATTTCGGCACAAATTGATTACTTTCGTTTTTGGTGAAAATTGATTGCTTTCTTTCGGTACAAAATCTATTGATTTTGCTTTGGCTTCAAGGTTTAGAAATGATTTAATAGTTCATCTTGGAATGCTATACGTACCGCACCACGCATTAGGAATATCTTGTCAATATCCGTAACTTTGCTTGGGGTTCGATCACTGTATTCGTCTTGTTGCCAGGGAGACGAGGCTGGACTGAGGCATGCTAACAAGGTTCGAATGAATTTTGCGGACCAATTATCCTTGGATTTCAAAAGCGGAAATTTTAAAAAGGTACGTCATTGAACTTGCAATTTAGCTCTTTTAAAAGTTAGCTCTTAGAACTTAAAAATTGGCTCTTTGAACTCGGGAAATATAAATTAAAAATTGTGCATGTTAAATGCGAGAAGTTTTTATGAGCATGAATTTTCCGTAGATATCTCTAAAGACTTGTATCCTGAATACTCAATTAATGGAAATACCGTCTGAACCCAGAAGCGGGTTAGCGCACAGGTATAGTTGATGTTATTTGCTCTCAGCCGCTTCCTGTGTTAACAGTTCTGCAGTATTTTATAAAATGAAGATTTTATAAAATATTTTATAAAATTGTATTTTATGTGGTAAAGACTTTGACGTTTGCTCTACTTCAGTGAGTTTGATACGAATTCATTTTATATAATGACTGGTGCACAGGGCAGTCTAAAACGACGTGATTCGATATTTTCCTTAAATAAATATTTCATAAATGGATGACAAATTCTCGTATTTCTATCCAAATAGAACCCGCGATTAAAATATTCTTGTAAGTGTGCACTGGTGATACTCGAATCACATATTTAGTATCATTATTATTATTACCCAAGAATTTTTCGAAATAAAATATTGGATCTTTTTATTACATTATTAATTACTATATATTTTTATTATGTTATCAATTACAATTTCTTAATATTACTATATCTGTTTCCGAGTGTTAAATTGCATTTCCATAATTAAACAATAGATTAATTTTTCATTGCTGCAATGTAGTTTGGCTTCTAAACAAAAGTTTTTTATATCATTTGAATAGGATCCATAATCCATTTAAATAGATATGAATTCTAGGGAATGTCGCAGATAGGCGATATATAAATGCATATATAAACATAAATACATATATATATATGCAAATTATTGTAGTTCGATTAATCTGAAAATTATCAGCGGTTAATTGTAATACGCTCAAAGTTGAGATATAATACTAGCACTCATAAATTACTTGCACTACATAGTTTTCATTGGAAAGTTCTTCCGTCTTTGTTTTCCGTAGTTACAATTTCGTTTATGTTTTTAGGTAGTCAACAATTTTCCCCGCTTAAGTCATTGCTATGTCTTCCTTGAATTGGCACGAATTCATTTTTTCACATCATGACTAGTGCACACAGCCGTCTGAAACGACGTGATTTGACAGTTTAGTTTCCTTACATCAATTTTCTTGGAGCAGAATTTGAGAAATAATCTCTGTGGAATCTTGATAGATTTTTTGAAAGAATATTTGTTCAAATTTAGGAAAATCTTAGTAAATAATCTTGAGTGCAGCAGAATTTGATTAGATTATAATAATTGATGCGATGACAACCACAGCTCCGAGACAGTGACCAGAGCATGGGACCAGAGTGGTAAGTTCACTCGGTGCGTAGCAGAGATACCGCACCCCAACATTGTAATTAAATCGTGTCCCTCAAAGCCCGTTGCACTCATTATTGATTTTAATGACATCAAGAATTTTAAATCAAGACACATTTGTTTGATTACATTAGTGCTGACTGCTTGATTATCTGGCTTTACGACGTTTGGTTCGTGAGGAGCAGCGCGACTAAAGCGATAAGCTTCGCAGCTGTGATACCACACATCAGTTCTTAGGCAAGCCACTGAAAGTGCGAGTATGAGAAAGAATCTAAATTATAATATTGAATCTCTATTTAATTACCATTTAAAAGTATGAAGAAGCTCGCTCTGTCTTCGTTTGGCCCACGTGAATGACAACTTAGCGCTGCAGGTTGTGTTTTAACTGAGTACATGAAAATGAAATCTGCAGTTCTATGTGTAACTCTTTTCAAAAAACTAGACTGGCACTAACAGTCGTAAATTATAAATTGAAATATACCGGTATAAATTGTACACGACCCGTCAAAAATGACGGGATTCGATATTTTCCTTTAAATAAGTCTCAAAATATGGACGACAGATAAAATAGATCTATCCTAATAGTACCCGCGTTTAAAATATTCTTGTACTTGTGCACTGGTGAAATTCGTATCACAGATACGGTCACTGACCATTGCAGCACGCCACAGACACACGCACCAACCAAGTAAACAACAGCTGTGTATTATTGTTTAATTGTTGTTAGCCAAGAAGTTTTTGAAAAAATTTACCAAATCTTTTTTATCGCAATAAGCTACGTTTTATTAACAATAGATTCACTATTAGCGCAATATTTTTCACTTATAAAACAAAGTGAGCAAATTTCAGGTTTCTCATATCATTTGAATGATTTAAATGATACCAACCAAGCAAGCAGATCCCGATTGTTAAAACATGGGAAAAATTACACGCAAAAAATATATTTATAAATTTTTGGAGAACCCTGGAGTTTTACTATATAGCGTTGATAACAAACACGCACATATATGTGTCTATTTGATTGTACACATATGTGTTTATTTGATAGTGCTGGATTTCGTAAACAACAAGCTAGTGTGTGGGTATGCGCGAGCGGTGTAACCTCACATGTTTTTTCTGCATCCAGTCTTACTTTAGTGGAACATATCTAACACGGTCGATTTTGGATACGTATTCTAATCTTGTATTTTAATATTTGAAAATGCAGATCAATTGTCAATGTGTTCGGCATCTTGAAGTGGATAGCGTGAGACTCAATTACACATTTGAGAAATAAACATAATTAACGAGAACATCAAAATTTTAAATGCATTTAATGTGTAAGTGAGAATACCAGGATTTCAATATTTCCGTATTCATTTAATGCCAAAATAATACCAGAGCGATATGATAACATTTGAAAACGGCGTTTTAATTCTCAGCATTTCAGAATATGAGAGTGGTTTAAAATGTGATGGCGCTTTAATTTTCACTTCAGACTAAAATATCAATTGAACAAATACTCTTTTGCCGTTGAGTTATACACACTTTCATGAAAAAATTCAAATTTTTTAATTGTTTTTCAAATAGTACCGTATAGAATAAAATTTTTACGAATAGTATCGCATAAGATAACGTTTTTGCAAATAGTATCGTATAGGATAAAGAAACCAGAAGGTCGTAGCAAATAATCTGCCTCTCTTTTTTAATTCAAATCTGTTAGCCAACAGAAAAAATGGCAAATACGTATTAGATGAAACTTCCCCTATCGTAATTTATAATTTTTTATACATCAGTTATAGCATACCTCGACTGTTGCCCGCTGTTAGCAATGATCATTAATATTGTGATGTTCTTCTTTACCCACAACATAAAATAATGAGCAAATCAAGCACATTTTTAAGTCATGAAAGCGTAACACGCACATACTTTTGAAAAATGCTTTGCAAGATTAGTCGCTGTCGCAGACAGTGCTCAATTTACAGTCATTTTCAGTAATTTCATCTCTAAATCATAGTAGAATCTTGGCAGTTCTTTGTAAAATCGAAGGTGGCACCATAATGGAATCTTGGTAGCTTCATGATAGAATCGGAGTATCGGAGTTATGATCTCACTGGAATCTCGGAAGAATTTTAATAGAATCATGGTACAACTTTGGTCGAATCTTGGCACAATTTTGGTATAACTTTGGTAAAATCTCGGTAGAATTAAGATAAAATCCTAGTAGAATTTAAATAAAATTTTTGTAGAATTTTGGCTCTATTTTAGGAAAATCTTAGTAAAAACTTGGTAGAATTTTGGTACCATCAAGCTTGCCCGTTGCATAGCTGAATTAACTTGATGCTGAACTGCCCAAACCCCTGCTAACCCCTGTAGGCTGCAGAAGCTTGTTTGGCTTCAACCAAGGAGATCAATTGTTCAACGAAACAGGTTATTACAGTGCAATCAATATTCTTTAGGTACGCTGAGTATCAATGTTTGCTGAATGCCCATGCGTACAATCGAGACAGTTCTATAATTGCTAAATGTTGTTAGCGTTGCTCAATGCACATTTCATTTAGTTTAAAGTTGTTTTATTTGCATTCTTACTTGAATAGCAAATAAATTGCGTGGATTTATACACATGCTCTATCTGATGAGCTACTGAAATTCACTGAATCCTCTAATGAAATTGCTGAGCAGAAAAATGTTTCCTCACACATCGCACACGATACTGAATTAAATTTAACTTTCAAGCCAATAATGCATAAAATTGTGAGACTCAGTTCCTAGTTTCAAAATTTTAAAATACTGTTTCCTTCTCAGAACGAAATAACAAATTGCTCATCCTGTTATAAAATTTAAAAAAGCTGCCATTTTCAAGTTTCACAAAATTTGTCATTATTTGTTAGACCTTCATTTCCTGTTATCTTTTAACAAGAGCTACAAAGTGAGAACAATATTTCCCATTCAAAATGAAAAGCGAGTCCCTTCCGCCGTAGTTCTCACACTTCCTGAAGGAAATTAACATGGCCGAGAATGTCCTAGTGCGCCCCACATTCGCTGCAAAAATGCGGAATTTCGCAGTAGAAGTGTGGTGTTTTTTGCAAAATATCGTAAGAAGTGAAGAATGGGAAATAGCGTAGAGAGTTTATCATTACCCCCGTGCGGGATTTATTCTGTGCGTTCTGTAAACACCAGACAGACGCTGTACAATTGATTAATACTTAATTACTAATTGAAAATCCAATCCTACAGTATGCTCTTCAAAGACTAAATTTGCATAAAACAATGAACCATTTTCTTCCATTTTTTACTTTTGATTTTGTTTGCTCCTGTTTTAGTTATTTCGACTGAATCAGGATGGCCAGGCTGGATATTTTTCAAGGCCAAAAACCCCCAAGCTCGCACTTTTTTCAAATTAAAATTTGAGTGCGAATACCACTGAGCTGCTGGAAATCGAGCTATGTTGCCAGACTGCTTATCATTTAAAGCTGGAGTTAAGCGGAAATCGATCATTTTTGTGCATGGTTTCACATTAGAATCCGTCGTGGTTTCGTTGGTTAGAAGAAATTCGAACTTTTTAAGGGTAAATTATGGGGTGGAAGGCAGTCTAATCCCGCATTAATGCGGCTATTTGTGTTAGTGTAAGTTGAGTTGACGTGTAAGTGAACTACAAATAACTGGTATTTCTTGACTTAGAAAATACGGTGGGGCGATGTTGAGGCGGTTGGTGATAGGTGTATGATGGCTGCGGTTGAGGACCGTTTGCTGGGATTTTTTAACTTTGAAAATATTTTTTTGTCTTTCGAGGGCCACACTGAATGTGAGAGGTAGATAAATTTAAGGATCCATTTCTCCCACGTTCTTACAAATTCATCCTTGTAATGCAAAAGCACCGTGATGCAAATTCAAAATTTCTTTTATTTACTAAAAGTTCTGCAATTTATATATGCATAAAAAAATTTTACATATGAAAATATTCACGAAACCAATGAAGTGCAAGAAAAATTAAGAAAAAAAAAGTTTTATTCGTATAAAACCATACTGCAATTACGAATATTGTCGGTCAACTTAATGTTCAAAAAATATTCAAGTAAAAATAAAAATTCGCAGCTGCAGAATGTGTTCTAAAAAAAGCTACACTTGTTGCTGTAGAAGCACATTTTGCTCCCTATGTCTCAGTGACGGTACTCAACTATGATTATTGTAATAATTATTATGTTATCAATTATATCTACTTTTATTATCAACGCAACAAAACGGGCTTGATATTCTTATCGCCATCCACGTAAAAAAGAGAGGGTGGTTTTTTCCGGATGCTGTTTTGAGTTCACTATACCGATTCTCCTCGAATTAAACGAAATGTAAATGTTACAAAGAAAGCAGAACCACATAAATAGAATGATTTAAATTTATCAATTTCAATTAGGCAAGGAATACCTTTTCATCACCTAAAGAATACATCAAATACCGAAATGCAATTTTAGAAATTCTGGAAGTAACTAGCAACTAGGAATGAAAATACAAACGGCCATGAATTTTCTTGGTCAAAAATCGGTTAGTGAGCTTTTTTTGCCCATCATTCTAAGTCAAAAAGCTGTCCCTGAGCTTTTCTTCCTCTTCACCTTCAGGGTGGTTTGAAGGAAAGCAAGTTCGGTTTAGGTCCAGGATCAGTGCTTTCATGCCTGGTCTTGGGACTTCACGAACGTCACGACGGCCTTTAACTCTTCATCGACGAGGTCTCCGTCTCTGTGAACACAAACTTCCTTACGACGCTGATCAAACATTGTTCTCAAGTTATAAAAATGAACGTCTTTAAAGAAATCAAGTTTCACTGTTTGTTTTTGTTCGTTCATTTTTTTATTTATTGCGAGGGAATCAGGATGGCCAGACTGGAGTTTTTTATAACCAAAATCCTCAAGTTTGAACTTTTTTCAAATAAAATTTGAGTGTGCAAACCACTCAGCTGCTGGTAATCATGCAAGGTTGTCGGACGGTTATCATTAAATGCAGGAGTTTCAAAATACTTAGTTACCAACTGAAATATTTATTTCGGTTAGCTTAGTTTGTGCCATCGCACAGAAAACAGAAGACAAACTAAATAGACCGAAATATTTCTTTCAATTTATTTAGTTTTCGCAATCATTCAAAATTAGAATTAATCAAACAGAAGCAACAAAGAATTAAAACAGAAGCAATTCCCTGAAGCGTAACCACACCAAAGTTCGGCAAGTCGAGAACTAAAAGATTTTTATTTATCAATCATGAGAAAATGATTGAGTTTTCATTTTTCTTATTTTATGGCTGCAAATATCAGCACAAAATATTGTAATTGATAGAGAGATCTGTTAGTATTGAGTGATATATTGGTCAAATACGTGTAGATTGAGACCATAATGAAAGGGATCATTACCTACATGTAGCAAAGTGAACTCAAAACAGATACAGACATGAATACTTATATTCAAACTTAAATGGCAGGGCACGTTTCAAAAATATATACATATATATATATATATGCTTAACATACATGCAGGTAAATACATACACTTATATCATTCAATAAAACGGCGATGAAAGCGTACCTGCAACAAGTGTGCTCAAACAAAAGTATGGTTTTGAGGGAGCGTTTCATTCAAACATAATTTCTTTACGAATCTGATGTTTTATTTGTATGTCCAGTGAAAAATTTAATGTTACGCTCTCAAAGAACACCAAATAAATTGTAGAATTATTATTTTTAGTGATCAATATGAGATAAAAGACTTGTAATAGCTATTTTATGAAATTCAACTTAGCTGAGATTCTCAATTGAAGAGGCAGATAGAATTCTTAGTGACTAAGGCACAACCAATTAATTATTTCCACAGAGTGGCACCAAAAAGAACAAACAATGAATGAAATATCTATGCATTCCTAGAAAAGAAATTGGCATGCAAATAAATACTAAAAAATAAACAACGATTTGTTAATCTAGAGAAAACATTTAAAAAAAATAGTTAATATGCATCATAAAAACCTATGGATGAATTTAGCATACGTGGATATTGAAATAAATTGATAGGCGAGAAAATGTGAAGAAAGTATTGGTACTAGTCACCTACTAGAAACATGGCAGATTATTTAGAGATCATTGCATGTTAAAAATACTTAAAAACTGAGATTGATATCAATGTGTTCACATAAAAACATATAAAGATGTAAAAAAATAACAAAAAATACAGTTCTAAGAACACTTCTAAGCCACAACAGTACAATGTATAAGCTCATATTCTAATGAGAAATAACCAAGAAAAACAGAAAAGGAACTGGAAATTTATGCGAGTGACCAAAAGAAATGAAATGAATATGCATGAAGGGATAAACATCTAGAAATAGCTCGGGTTATCTGAATACATTTATACGTATGTCACAAATAAAGAAGTGCGACAGAATTCATACCTAGTCCTTAAAATTAAGGATTAATCATTTTCCGCAATATCTAAGTATTAAGACAAATATTCTAACATTAAGGTTGAATTCTAGCAGTAGTAATGTATATCTTAGAATTGCAATTAAGATTAAGAAATTGAGATTTAGGTATCGCAATTGACACCCAGACATTATAATCAACGTTCAGGCATCATTTATACTAAGGTAAAAAAATTATATCAGAGCGTTGCAACTAATACCAAGGCTATACAAATGAAATTTCTCCATAGATTTCTAGGTGTTTAAAAAAAATCTCGGCAATACAATTATTATATAGGCAGTATATTTAACATGAATGCTATTTAATTAGTGTCTAGTAGTAGTCATAACTAACATCTAGGCAATATCATTAATATTTAGACGATGTAACAACAGCCGTGCCATCTCAAATTAATACCTATGAAATATCATTATTACTTAGGCGATATAAGAACAGCTTCACCACCTATAACTAATACCTAGGCAATATAATTAATACGCTATGCTTGGGCAACATGCGTATCATGAATACTTAAAAATATGCAATAAAAGAACAGCCGCACCACTTATAACTAATACCTAAGGCAACATCATTAATACGTAATGCTTAGGCAATATACGTATCTCGAATGCTTAAAAACCTGCATTTTAAGAACAGCCGCACCACCTACAACTATGTAATACCTAAATGATATCATTAACACTTGATGCTTAGGCTATACCTAGGCTATATCATTAATACGTAATACTCAGGTAATGTGCGCATCATGAATACTTAAAAATGTGCAACATAAAAACAGCCGCCTCACCTGACCGCCACCTGCCCCTCGCTCACAGCCCTCAGGGCACCGTATGGCAAGACATGCTCCCGGACCTGCAGCTCTCGCAGTAGCGACCGCAGCGCCTGCATAAAAAAGGATGTTATATTCCGATCAAGTCTGAGACATATCATCTTGTATTGGTTTTTCAAATGCGTATTATGGAATTAAAAGGGTGATTTTTAGGAAATCTAACACGTAAAATAAGGAGAAGAATCAAAATAAAAGGTAACATTCTTTAACAAATGCCTTATAACTAACACAAGGGCGCAATGACGGTTACTCCCAGACAAGCCGGAACCCATTTCCGACACCTGGGTAGAGTGGGTAATTGTGGCTGAGTTCTCCTTTTTCCCAACTGGGAGAAACACTGGGTAACACTTCTGGGATTTAAACAATTTTTGTTCTAATGCACTGCACGTCAGCACTCCTCGTGTACCTGTAAAATATTTTTGCCTGTATTATACTGCATGCTTAACATGGATTTTACATCATATTTAAGCCATGGTTTAACGTTTAGTTCATATTCTACATGTTTCAGTTTAAATTTTGTACTGTAATTGAGTGCGTATTCAACCTCATATTCTAGCTCATATTTTATCTCATTTTGGGGTTCATTTTGATATTAAGCCCGTCGCTAAGCCCTTATTTCATTCTACACTCTATACTTCTTATTTAGCCCACACTTTACCTTAATTTTTAGTCCATTTTCACAGTAAGCCCGTATCCTAACCCTTATTCTATCCTAAACTCTATACTTTCATTTAGTCCACACTGTACCTCATTTTTGTCGGTGTTGCCGAGGTGACTTGACGAAAGAAGTTGCCCTGCCCCACCCACCTCACCTGCAACATAGAGATGTCGCCTAGTACATATGGCTTGCAAAGTTTCCATTGATCTCTAACACCTTAGAGGATTCGATTTTAACGGTAACGTAGCTGTTAACAGAATTATGGCTGTACATATATGAACAAACTAATTTATATATGTGTAATTATTTACGTTTTCAATATCGTTATTATGAATGCAATTATTTGCGTGATCATTTACGATTTTATTAACGCAATTTCTTACCGATAGTGTACTGTACTTAACGAAATTAAACTCATTAAATAATTACAATTTGTTTTTGCATGCAGTTTATCGTTCAACAGGAAATCACAATAAAGTACAATCAGAGCCCAACATATTAAATCAAGAAATGTCCTACTGTGAAGCCTGAAAGGTACAAATAGCTTTCATGGCGTTTATTCTTATAGGATACAAAGCCTGATAAAAAGAGACAAACAAGTGGGCTGGTGAGACTATTACTATTCTAAGATGAAATCCTTGAATTTTCCGCCACACAAACGTTTACTTTACTAAGGTGCAACACTTTTTTTGGACATAGGTTCATATCATAATTGTCTCCAATTTGTTTACATGAATACATTTTCCAAGAATCGGAAAGCCTGTCGATATGTTTCATGTATTCGAAAAAAGGGGAAAATTTTCTAGATTTCATCGATAGGTTCAAACGAAGAAACCTTGTGTCGTACAAACGGAGAGGAATCAGAGAAACAAACAATACATTCAAAAGTCGCACATATTGGCACAGGCTTCTATGCATTAATTTTAGTGCATCAAATCTTCATGCATAATCGAATTTGAGAATGCATGCTTTATTTTATGTTTGGTTATTACAACACAGTGGAAGAGTCTAACTTGATGTTGTACAGTGAACGTTTAGTTTTTTTCAGTGTGGAATATATTTTCTTTTTTTTTTGTTTGTTTGAGAAACACCTCCCCTGAATGAAGTCGAAGATTTCATCTTTGAAAATGAAAGTGAATAAAAAAGTGTTTTCAACGAACACACTGCAAAGGTACAGCTTAAAGTTTAACGAATTTCATCGGCCGGGCCCATTTCACTACGCTTTGTTTTCACTACGCTTTGCAAAAGAAAGGTGTCAACTAAAATAGAATCCGTCGTCAACCATTATTTCCAGGTATTTAAAACCACAAACTCCTTCCAAAGTAGCAGCATTGAAAGATATATTGACGAAGAAATGACGGGTCTAGATGAGTAAAGTGTTAATTTAGCCGTATCAGGGTATACAACTTATTTATAACTCAATAATCTGAGTACACAACTTTTTATCCTCATTAACCTAAAATCTGAAAGCACCCGAAAGCTCAGCCGTAGGCGGACACGTTTCAGCGAAAAGTATTTCTCGCAACGTAAAATAATGCATTATCAGCAAAGAGCATGCTCTGATCTTGGGAGCAAGTACAGACATTATTTATGAATACATTGAAAAACTGGACCCGTAACTGATCCGTGAGGCACTCAGTGACAGCTCGCTTGCAGGATGACTTTAAATTATTGGCGCTGATACTTTATTTCCTTTTTAACAAGTATTTTAGAAATTGTAGACAAACTCGTAATAGTTTCTGATATAATTACTGACAACCATTTTAAATGTGTATTTAACGTCACCACAGATATTAACGCTTCTTTGCAGACTGCAGTGGAATGCCTTAACAGGAAACTTTAGGCGATTTTACTGATTTTATAAACACTTCATCACCTTAAATTCAAATTAACACAGAATTTATATTCTTTCACTCGTACCATTGCCATTTTACCGCCATTGTATGTGAGTGCATACATCTACGCATTTTTAAAACAAGTATGGAATTCTGTTTCCCTACGTATTTCCGTGGGGGTTCAACAGATATTAAAATTTCATACTAAATATAACTGGAAAGGTTCAAAGTCTTCTTGAAAGATTTTCCAATTCTTCTTTCCTTTTCCAGGACAACGCGTCTAACTTCCTCCGCTTTCCGTTCCCCTTCTCCAACACAACGCGTGGCCTCTAATCGATTTTTTATACGAGCCTCAAGCGAGGTCTCCAGATGGCATCAGGAAAACGATCTGAGGCCAAATTTTTAAACAATTTACGTCGTCGTGGAGGTGCAGCTGGAGCACGAGATCTTCTAAGTGGACTTTGCCACGTTATGTATTGTAGCATGTACAATAGCCTAGTTTCTAAAAAGAACTTACACTGTCAGTTGTACCGCTACCACTACGTAAATTGATTGAAAATCCGAACCTTTTACAAGTGACCAACATCCCTCACATCGCATGGGCGTATCTCACTGGGCATTCACTTACCTCTCAGGACTCTGATGCACATCACAGGCACTTACGTGTCTCATAAGCCACTAACGCACTTCAAAGTACTAACGTACGTCATAGGGACTGGTGTACCTCACAGAACCCTGACGCATATCACAAAACCCTCACACACCTCACAGAGCACTAACGTCCCTCATAGGATAGAGTGTCTCAGAGCACTTGTATACCTCACGGGGTGCTCACGTACTTCACACGTACCTCCCACACACTGACGCACCTCACAAAGCACTACCGAAGCTCGCAGAACACTAACGTACCTTCATTACGGCGTAAAGCACTACCGAAGCTCACAGAACACTAACGTACCTTCATAATTGCGTAAAAATTCGTTATCAACGGAAGTCTTCGGGTCGGTAGGCGCGCCGGCGTTGTACTGTACATTGACCTGACCGCCGTCCGGCGTCTTGTAAAAATATTGTCCCCACACGCTGCCGTCTACGTTCCTGTTCTCGACCCGCCAGTGGTCAGGGGCCTGAACACCTAATCTGGAAGAAATCGAGAAAGAAAAACAGGTTATATCTTAAAAGTTGATAAAATGAACGTAAGAAAGTGGTGAGATTGGAAAAAGAATTTATTCAATTTGAATGTGAATTTTAGAGTATTGATAACCAAATTAGTTTTTTTGTGATTATTGTCCTATAATTTTAAGCACTGGCGAACTGTTGTGATTTCCTTGAATGATGGAATTTCGTTCATGCTTGATATTCATTTCTAGTTGCATTTCATTCGTCAATTGTGAGTGTGCATTTAAAACAAAACAAACATGTGCATGGGCATAGTAGTTGGTGCCGATGCAGAAAATGAGTAGAAAACATTCGCCACTTTCAAGCGCTGATGTTTTTTCGCTTCTTCCTGAAATAAAATGCAATTTATGTTTGTTAAATTACTCAAATTACAATTTCTAGATCTGTTCGAATAATACAAGTTATGCCGTTTTAACATTAGAGCAGAAATGAAAACACAGTTTTATAGGTTTGCAAAAATAATCCATTCTATTTTCAACTCAAACCAGGATTCAAAAAAATATCCCATCGTTCATCAGCAAGTTTCAACAACCCGCAATGAGCCCAGGTTTGAATTCTTTATTTATTTTTTCTTCAAATTATTATTTGTATTATTACATTATTTATTTTCGAAAAGCAGGGGCATCAAAATTTTCACAGCTTTTAAAACAGGAAAAAGAATTATGTAAGCCGGCTTTATGTGGGAAAAATGATGCAGTTTCGATCACCTTAGCAAAGTGTGGCTTGTAAGTTGCGCGATAATTTTTTCTCTGTATCATTTTGTTAATGAAGGGAATTGATCAAAGTACGTTAATTTTCTATTAGAAGCATGTCTCTACCAAAGCAACGCATACATACACTATATTTCTATTCATAACATACATTCTTAATGTATCTACTGATATTCTAGAAAAAAAAATTACTATTTCCTCGATCTCCAGCATGACAAGTGGATAAAGCGTCCAGGATGTGAAGAGAATTCTTGGCTTCATAACGAGAAACTTTGAATACAAGCCAAAAGACATTACGCTGCCCCTCTGTAAGGCAGCTGGTCCGACCACATCTAAAATATGCAGCGCAATTCTGGTCCCCTACCTCTCTGGTCAACGAGACAACGGTTTTCGGTTACAACGTACTAAATCTCTTGATAGGAATTTGCTCAATCGGAAATTTTTCTGTGCCCTTAGCTGAACCACGGTCCCCTAAAAAGGAACTGTGTGCGGCCGTCACATTTTGCGGATCCAAATCTGAACAACTTAGAAAGGAGTTGCTGTTTTATCCAGCCAATATCTACTGCGAATAAAAACGTGAAACCTAAGAAATTAAAAACTTTACACTAAAACGTCAAAACACAAAAATGATTGCAGAATATCTGCAACGATTGGAAGGGTTGCGTTTGAAAGGTGAACGTTTCTTCTAGAGAAGTGTGGAATATTTCTTCTAAGGAGAAATTGTATCCCACTCATGTCGTATGTTCGTGTTTTTAAGTCTTATTTTATAGTTTCTAAATTCTTAGATTTCTAGTTTTTATTCCTACAAGACATTCCGTATTACCAACTCATAAATGGATGTGCTGCTTCAGTTATTGAGAGCGAACTTTTTGATGGAAACATTGATACTCATGTAGAAACCAATACCTAAATTATTTATTCTGATGTACTGCTCACCCAAATTGCAACCTATGATAGAAACATTAACATTGGTAACGAAATTTTTTCCATTTCTGTTTTTAATTTCCTTACAGCACATTTGCATGGGAATTCGCAGCACACACGCCACAGTTCACAAAATCCCTTCATTCTGCTTTCGCCATTTACCGGACACTGCTTCTCAACTTTTCATTGTCATCAAGAGTGGTTTTCCCTTCTCTGTATTTAATTTCCTTACAGCACATATTGTGTGCATGTGAGCTAGCACCGAACAGGCCACATTTCACAAGATCACCTCATTTTGCTTTTGCACTTCACCTAAACTTTTCATTGTCATCACGAGTGGCCCTTATAAACTCCTGAACATTCCCCTGTCGCGCCCACGCACCTGTATGTGCCCTGGCCCGCTCTCCAGACAAAGGAGCTGTCGGACACCTCCGGTGATGGGTACACGGACTCAGAGTACCCTCCACCATGGTGCTCCGCAGCCAAATTGGCCAAGTCACCGGCAGCAGAGGAAACTGGACCAGAGGAAAATCCCGAGGAAAATCCCGAGGAAAATCCAGAGGAAATCCCGAAAATGGAGAGGAGGAGGAAGTGGAGTCGCCACTCTTTGAACTCGAAGCGCATGATTGCAGAATATCTGCAACGGTTGAAAGGGTTGCGTTTGAAAGGCAATAATAAGTCTGATTCATTTCTTCTATGAAGAAATTGTAACTGCAAAGATACCAAAAATGACTTTCAGAGATACCAATGCATAAAAAGACTTCTGAGAATGAAAAATATGAACTTAAATGTCAAACGTTAATTTCTTTCAATTTGAAATTGTCCTATCATATTACATGATCCTTTTTATTTCCTTAGTAGAAGCTAAAAAGATGATTACTCCAAGTCGCTCTCACATGCTTTACGTCAGAATTTGTTCCTCTCCTGATAAGTTGCCATATATAAAAGCATCGTTTAGAATATTATTCGTATATTATTATTAGACTATTAGCATTGTTCTTAAATTATCATTCGTATTTTATTATTCGTGCATTATTTTTCGCATCGTATGAATTATTTAGCCACAATAGTAATGATGTTGACTCTTATTAAGCATGTCTTGGTTTTTCCATGTGAAAATATGCATGTTTGCCTTGGATAAATTGTTTGAAATCTCTAGAAATCTTTCAAATGAGAGGTGGTGGATAGAAGGTCTGTGGGATGTGACAGCTCGCCGTTGGATCGGCTTGCAGCTTTGAGAATTGCATGATTTGGATTTGAGTCTCCTTTTTAGTGCAACGGAAACTTTAAAACCCTGAATAAAATAATAGTAAAGAAAGATATGTTGCTTAAATGAGTAACTCTAACGCAAATAATAAAAAAAAAGTTAGTGATGAATCAAGCAGATAAAATACCTATTCCTTGCAAGGAACACGACGGTTAATTCCTCTTTTACTTATTGTAATATGAATAATTCACTTAGAAAACCTGAAGAGAAATAATAAGTTCAAAGGGTGAAAACGACATGGAATATACATGTATACATATAAGAAGAAAATAGCACAACGTTATGCTGAACTTACCGTATTTACTTTTAGTGATAAAGTAGTATAATTTTATCAACGAAAGTGATATCCACACATTGATCATGTTAATTTGGAGGTAATGTTTGCAAAGTTATTATATAAATTATAATAACAGGTTTTCAAGTCTTCGCCATTAAAATCTCGCTCTATGCGTGTGGCTGTCGTCGGTGCGCCACGTCTTGGCGACCCGCAAGCGCCTCCGTATCGGTCAGGTTCGGCAGCAATCGACTGTACGACAATTGCGCACATCCGGACGTAAGAGCGGACAGAGTTCAGGGGCAGAATTCTCAACAAATTTACGTCGTTATAGAGGTACAGCTAATATCTTGCGTTCTTCTTAGTTGACTCACACCGCCAGCTGTACCATTACGTTGACGTATGTTGATCGTAAATCTGGCCCCAAGTTGCGTCATAGTTAATTTAATCTCTTCATGGTCTAGGAGAGAAGTGAATGTAGAAAAGACAATTTTCGAAACAATTCGCGTGTGGTAAACTTTTGAAATAAAACATTCTTTTTCATAGAGATGCAAAGCTTTCGAAATGGCCATATCACTCGTCTTTTACTCGTTATGATGACGAATCAATCGCTGGACTTATGAACTGTTGCATAGTCATTAAACGAGGTACGGCTTTGACTTTGGATGACCTCAGGGCAGCAGCTGCAGCGTGAATATTCAAAGAGTTTCGAAATTTCCGTTTGCTCGAATTTAAAAGAAGGGCGGCCATGAGAAGGGAATTCAAGAGTATCATTGAGTTCTGCACGTCATGCAGAATCTAACGAAGTATTGCACTTTATGTTCAGTGTGGGATACAAAGGAAATCAGGGTAAGATACAAAGAAATTCAGAATACGATAAAAAGGAGTTCAGAGTAAAAATGAAACGAATTTTTGTTTTGGCACTTCAAAATTTCACTCACGGATTTCGCATTTAATTTCTTTCACAAAAGTTTTTTAAATCTGATTACATGCGGGACAAAGTAAATGGAGGAGCTGTTAAGACTCCACAATCTTGGAAACGAAATGCAATGCAAAAGCAATCGTTGATCTTTGAGTAGAAGACTACTAATAAATCGTACTGCGATCCCCGCTTCTAGATTGATCTACAATTTTTTGACCATTATTTTTTGAAAATCAATGAATAAGACAACTGGAAACCTTTATGACCTCTATGATTAAGTTAATTAGATGCATTTTTTAACGACCACAAGCTTCGTAATCACGCACATTTATAACTAATTGCATACACATTGTTGCCTCGTTAAATGCACATGGTAAAATACAACCTGTACTGTCAAATAATAACATACATTGAGCATACAATGTTCACATGAAATTTGGTGCCCGTAATCCTCGTTTTGAAGGTCGTTCGTCGCAACCTTGCCCTTGACAACGCCGATTCATCGTCGGGTTTGCATATGACAGGTCGCCGATAAGCTCTTCCAAGATCTGATATTTCCTTACGCCATACATGGTATAAACGCTCAAAAACCCAATATCCTATCAGTTTATGTTTATCCCAGCTAATGCAAAACAAACGTTTCAACTTAATTTTGGGGATTCAAAGAACCGTTATAGTAAATAATTATGGCAAGAAGCTATTAAATAAATCATTGGTTGGAAATAACAGCGAAGAGATTTAAAAAAACGCAAACAAAATGTAATTTGGCTTACCGTCCACTCAGGAATTCAGATACGTTGTTCGCTGGATTTTTACAACTGGATGTTCTGCACAATTCCGACTCCTATGGAAGGTCCCAACAAACCGAGCGTCAAGACACGTCTGGCATTACCCGTAACCTGGAAGTACGACAGTCCAGGTATTCTATCTGCGCATGTACCAACCCCTGCCGGGTCCTCCACTAAGCTCTGCGTAGTCTGCCCTAAAAAAATAGAAAATTACTCCCATAGAAAAAGAAACAATGGGTAAACACTGCTAATACAACAAATTAACAATCTGAATTTAAATTTTAACTTGAGGTTTTGGTAATTACTCCAGGGGTTCTTCATTATGACAAAAGCTTTATCAGAGGCACCTAATACCTATAAAAATAAGTCTTTCTCTTCTGTATGAATCCTTAGTCCCGAGTTTTATCAAATGCCTTCAGTTTTTTGTATCACTACAGTCTACACATTATAGAATTAAAAGGGCGATTTTTAGGAAATCTAATACGCAAGATAAAAATAAGAACCAATATAAAAGGGAACATTCTATAAAATAATAATATAAAACGGAACATCATAGAATGTTCCTAATATAAAAGTAATATAAAATATATTGGGAACATTAGGAAAGTAATATAAAAGGGAACATTCTTTTAATAACAATGTTATTAAAGAATGTTCCCTTTTATATTGGTTCTTTTTTTTATCTTGCAGTCTACACATTATACAGATGTTATAGGTCAACCTTCTTAGCATTTAATCCTAAATATTTGTTCCAAATAGCCTTTGTAACGAAGTATAATGGAACTGATAACTACAATAACTCACTGTTTGGGAATTTTCTGAGCAGAGTCCTGCTTTTACGCAGCTCTCCGGTGTTGCTTCAACGCCGAAGTCATAGATGTTCAATTTTAATGCGGAGGTTTTAACATATTATGTGAATGACAACTCTGCTACACGAGGGGGACATTTAATTTATTGGCTATATTACACTCTAATTCAAGGGACATGTTTCTTAGTCTTAAAATAATAATAGTATAATAGCGTCCTGTTTATATCATAATGAAATGAAGAATTTCTGGAAGTTCATTGCCAGTATAATTTTAAACGAATTACTTACGAGTGCGTGTAAAGCTTGAGCATTTCATCTTAGAAGATAAATTTGGCGAGTTATTTTCTTTTCGCGTTCAAAAATATTTAGTTTTTCTCAGATTGTGCATATTCTCCTATGTGAATGACAAGAGAGAATCGATCGGGGGTATGACAATAGCATTCTTGTGGCGTAAATATTTCTTACCTATCAATCCTCAAGATGTATAAATGTAATGAATTCCAACCACGTTACTTCACACGTCCGGCCTGCCATGAGCGTACGGGGAAATTCCCGAGCATATAAACATGCTCTCAAATACATGGACTTGTTCTTGCAGAGAAATTGTTATGAGTGCCTGGTGGCAATCTTAGGCAGCAAGATTGTTTGAGAGAATACTACGTTACGAGGGCCTGGTGACAATCTTGAGCAACAAGATTTTTTAGAAAATACAAGTCCGTGATGAGAAATCATTATGAGTGCCTTGACAATCTTAAGCAGTAAGATTACTTGAGAAAATACTAGTTCTTAATGAGGGAACGTTATGAAGGCCCCGTTACAATCTTCAGCAGCAAGATTGTTTGAGAAAATACTAGTTCGTGATGAGGAACCGTTTTGAGGGCCTGGTGACAATCTTAAGCAGCACGATTGTTCGAGTCTCAGAATATTGCTGAACTTCGCACAATCCGGGAATTTTCCCTAGCCTGCTACACAAGATGGTGAAAATTTCAAGTCCTTAAGCTAAATTTATTTACGTGAGCGTTAAATAAGTAACATGCATTTTTTGCGAGTGTATTAGATATGTAAACATTTGTATAGTATGGCAAAATGCGTACGTATTATACCCAATCTAACTTTTTCGCTGAAACATATATCGTTTTATCAGTCCAATGCAGGAATTATACATGGGCTGCTAAAATCAGAGATGCACCAACGAAAAAGTTGGACTTGGTAACGTTCTAAACGATTTAAGTTTCTCTTGCTCTTTGAAAAATAGTTCAAGCAATGAGCGTACACCTGCAAAATTAATTTGCGCATGAATAAGAGTATTAATTTACATCTTATTTCTAATTCATTACAGGACCTGTTAGTGTCTAATTACGGCCCAAATACTTATATTATAAGCATATGAGCTTGAATTCCATCCGCATACTGTGGTCAGAAATAAAAAAATTTTCTACATCTTCAACGCAATTCTATAATTCCCATCTATTCAAATCTCACGTATGGAAACAGCAAAAACTGTTTATGAAAGATCGTCCAATTTTGTAGTAACTGAAAAACAGCTAACATCTTCATGACTCGCAACATTTTCATCGGTTTCTTTGAAAACGTCTAAAATGTGAATGAATTTTGAAGGGAAGTTTGAAAAAATCTGCTGTTGGAAGTAGCGCTGCCCTGCTATGCCGGAGACCGAAGGCGTGTTTTGAAAAACAGTGCATCAATAATGCTCGATGCCTGGTGGTACGATTGAGTTGAAAATAGGTATATTATTCTTATTGAGTGCGCACCACTGTTTCTCGGATATATGATGGTGCCTGAGTTATATTGAGTTATAGGATGGTGCCTGACACAGAGACAAGTTGACATGGATATGATGGTGCTAGGCATGATAACAAAATGACATGGATACGACGGCATGACATGGACATAACATGAATAATTTGGTGCCTGGTATAACATGGAGAAGATGGGGCTTGGCTTGGAGACAAAAGTTAACCTTCTTTTGATGAACATTAACCAGATCGCTCAAGCTCTTGATGCTGGATTTTTTTTCATTTTTAAAATACAACATAATTGCACTCTATTACAAATGGTCTCTCAATACCATCAAAATTTATCTTAAAACATTGAGCTTTCTCCATTTCATTTTTATGAGTTTTGGTTTTAGTGATACTGTATAAGAAATTGATTTAGCGACGTTCATCGTTTCTTTTGAGATTAATGACGCTTTTTTTTATATTGAATGAACATTTATGAAAGACGTTTTAAAATGAATAAAGTCAGACGGCTCTTCGTCTTACAGTAGATGACTTCGAGCTCAACACTTAGAGTTGAACCAAACCTTAATTTTTATAATTTCAGAAATTGTGAGAGGCCGCGCTGGTGATGTAAGCCTAGCCAGTATCATTTCAAAAGCATCGTCATTTAAAAGCAAGCGAAGAAGTTGCGTTCAAAAGTGGCGAATGTTTATTAGAAAATGGCACAGTGAACACACATTATCTCGATGCATCACAGCAGTTACTCGAAATATGCACTCCATCGTACGCATGTGCTGTTAGGTAGGTAAGTAGCTCACTTCCTTACTACCATAGGTACACTGCATAACGAAGAACCATTTATCTGCTACCGTACGCTGTAAATGGTACCGTAACACCGAGCAGTAACAATTGAAGTCAACATTTCATTGATCAATTTCAATCAACAATTTCATTTGAATCGCGCTGCATTTTCGTCGACTTGACGATAATTCATCCAGTTTCTGGTAACATCTGCTGAAACATGTAAAGATATGCAAAGAGAATCGTCAGTCCAACGATGAAGTTAGACTATGCCTCGGGCCGGCATCATCGCAGTGTTAGTGTACAGGAGGAGTGGGGAACGCGCTTTTTTGTGCTGGTTCAGACATCGCATTTAATGTGTCTAACTATTTCGGATCTTGAGTGATCTACAATGAAAATAAATTTATAATCAAAAGTTCGAAGACAAAAAAGACTATTTCAAGCTGTTTCTGAAAATTTCTTCCATCAACTACCCATAGATAAACACATTAAGCACAGGAACACAGCAAAAACTGGAATGAAAAATAATTGAGTTCCAGACTAATCTCATCCGACACTAGATAATTGTAGATAAAATTCCCCCTCCTCATCCTCCCCCCACCAGGAGGGGACAAGCAGCAGAGAAGAGCACCTGAAGGCGGAGGTGGTGCCCTGGGCGTCGCCGTCGCAGGGCGTGGCCAAGGCCGCTCGTGGGGGACAACTTGTCCTGTGACGTCACGCGGGTGGACGCCTCTCAGCAACCGACTCGCGGGAACGATTCTATCTTGAGTTTCGCTACACTTTAACCAGTAACATAAAATTGTTATTTAGAAACCAGTAACCGAAAATTTTAATTCGGAGACCAGTGCACGACTCATTCTCTCTTGAGTTTAGCTACACTTCAGCCAGTAACAGAAAATTATAATTTAGAAACTAGTAACAGAAAATTGTAATTATGAAACTAGTATCAGAAAATTGTAATTTATAAACTAGTAACAGAAAATTGTTATTTATAAACCAGTAACCGAAAATTGTAATTTAGAAACTAGTAACAGAAAATTGTAATTTAGAAACTAGTATCAAAAAATTGTAATTTAGAAATCAGTAACAGAAAATTGAAACAGAAATTAAAGGATCAAGCTGAATTTTGGCTTAATTTTTTAAGTTACATCCTATCAATATGCCCTAAATTTCACAAATCTTTATATTTAGTACTTATACAGGCTACATACAGCCTAAACTCAGTTGGTCTAAACCTACGTAACGATTATACGAAGGCAGTACAACTATTCAGAATCTTTACGTCGCACACATCTCCCACTGATGGTGAAACTCTCATCCATGATCATTTATTTCGGTAACTGTGAGCCTGTGGTTAATTATTTCTCAATTTGTAATGCATGTTAGAATGGCTCATACGTCGAAACGCCTGTAGATTTGCAAAATGAGAAGGAATATCTTTTTATGTCATGTTTAGAACCTGATATCACTTAGTTCAGTCAGCTTTCGGAAGTGATTGCCATATCCTCAATCGATGAACAATTCCTTAAAAATGATTCAACAATTATTAACTGCAAGTTAACATACCGTGTCCTCTATCCCATTACTCGGAACGACAGATTTTGTACGGATAATTTTTTTTTTCTTGAACAACATAAGTATTCTCAGATTCTCACTTCTGTCTCCAAACTAAGCACTCAACGAATTATGACGCCTCCACAACCCTGGTATATGTAGAGGTGCTATTTCAACCTCAGAGGTATCGAACTCCAGAATCCGTTGCAATGAAGATGAAGCAATAGAACACACGTTCGCTATTAAGATTCTCAACTATGGTTGTCCCTATCAAAAAATTGCTGACTCAACTTTGCGGTTGTTTCATATTTGTTTCATGTTTCATATTTTAAATTTTACACAATTCATTGAATTGTGATGTGCTCTTTACGGCAGCAGAATTTTCAGACATTCTTGAATAATTTAGAGGCATCATACTTCTTTTATTAGGTACTGGATAAAATTGTACTCGAGCACTGTTCGCTAACATGATAGTTCCAAATGAGGTTTGTGTACGTGGAATATGCGTGCAAATAACTGACTACTACTTACGCCTACAAATTTGGTACGACAAATTGCTCCAGAACAATTCATGTATTTTAGATTTCATTACCAGCTCAACGAAAATGTATCCCGCGCTATTTGACCTCTATTTGCCCTGCTACGCCAAATCACTCAAAAAAATAATTGCTTCAAGTTTAAAAATATTTCGAACAAAAACGCGAAGCGATTTTGTTTCTTCAATTTGTGAGCCTGCCTGAGACATTTTTCTGAAATACTCACACTTTTTCACTCTCTAAAAATCTGATTCATGTGATATAGATAGTTTTCGTTGGTTTTCATCTATAGTTTTTAACATCTCAAGAGATTGAGCCCAAGTTTGTTTTTTATTTTTCATTTTAACCTAGAATTTGAAAATGCTGCTATGCTCCTAAGTGCATTATAATTGTAATAATAATATATTTTAAGAATTGGTAGTTTTCTAAATAAAATAATTATGGAGTCATTTATTTCGGTGAAGTTGATAATGTAAATGGAGCTGGAGTAGGTATTATTCGTTTTTTATTGAAATTTAAATAATAAACGTTCATTAATATATGTCTGTAAAAATACAGACATTGCCATCAGTGTCTAACTATCCTCGAAGTCTCCAAACCTGGACAAAATTGAGTTTTTTGTACCATTGATGTCGAATTTAAAATTATCAAAACGTTTTTGTCATCAGTGACCGAACATTGTTTGAATTTCAATTATCTTTTATCGATGAATTTACCCCTAGAGTAGTAGTGTTACATTTCTTCTGCATGGAACTTATTTTGCATACACATTCACATGCATTCGTGAAATGTTGAGTGGATAAAACGGAACGACGTGGCAAATCACATTGCCATCCCAAGACTCGCATCAAAAATAATAGAGGGAGCGAAAGCATTGCGCGACGAGGAGAAACCCTCAGTATCAATCGCAGAGTTAATTCGATCCCTCACGCCGGCAGGATGATTTAGAAATGCGAAACACGTAGTATGAACGGATACATAAGATTAAAGTAAGTTTACAAATCGTGATAAAAATTAAATGAAAAAAGAATAAGGTCTGAAAAAGGTGTATTTACGCTCTAAAGCAACGATATCTGAACCTCTGCAGCGAAGGATAATTGTGTAGAGTTGTGGTTTGATCCCTATATTTATCAGCCTATTATCAGCCTCTCCTTCTGCTAGTAATATGCGCCAATCTAAGCTCAGCTTCCCTTCTGCTGAGAAAAAATAACTCAACATTTATTTCTCAGATAGAACTTGCCAAAATGCTGGAGAGTTTTTTTTTTTTGGCTTCTAGTCTCTTATTCTTTCATTCCTTATTTGACTCGTTAGATGCTCGCTTCAATTCAGTAAACAAGTGAGGCAAAATATCATTTCAGCTGCTCTCACCGTGAGCCTAAAGAATGATCTTGTAGTGTCATCTAGTCCGCAAATACAAAGTTCACTTCAAGTAAGTGAATTACATTACGTTCTTATTACATTAGCGATAAAGTAACGAAGAATATTATTTTCACAGAGAAAAATTGTTTTTACAGGCCTTACAGTACTTAGCGATCATGAGCACTATATTATTTACAATTGAAATTGTAGCGAAGTTCCAAATTGTGTGCTGTAGCCGTTCTACTCTCCAAAAATTTTCTATGTCATACGTGACTGTGAATTAATGAACAATCAGCGACAGACCTGAATATTTTAGGCATGCACTCGTCCAGAGATGTAAATGACGTTTAGTTTATTTTTAAAATGTAAATTCACTTCTTGTAAAAAGAAAGGTTTGTAAAAAGGAGCAGAGATGTAAAAGATATAAAAACTCATTCGATATCGTAAATAAGCAACAAGGATGGAATGTGGTATCCTTATTTTAGTTAAGAATCCTCGATATTGAGCATAGTATTTTTAATATTGCTTAAAGAAAGCGAAATCCTGTGGATCCAAACGCCTGCTTCTCATGTTCATTAAAGGAACCCCTTTTTTCGCAAATGACTTTAAATTTCACTCCCCGTTTTCATGGCTAACATCTTTACTTATGTTGAGACTCACGAAACTTTTTCATCGTTGTGTGACTGCGAGTGGCCTTGGCAGGTTGGACCGGTTTTGGTAACGGAAAGGCCACATGACTGAGGCAGAAGCCTCTGATCGGCCCTGAGATCTGGGGCCACACCCACCACCGCACCTCGGACACGGCTAAGGATATAAATGTGCCTCCTGCTCCCATACTCTCTACTCCGACATCATCACCAACACCATGAACACTGTGAGTGGCTGTTATCTTAGTGAGGCAGTTGTGGGCAACTCGTGTGAGGGGAGTTACTCAAAAATCTGGGGTAATTTTTGGATCTAGAAGATAATTTTTTGAATATATTTTTTTTTTTGTAGAATATTGAATAGGATTTTTGGCTAGCATGGGGATGATTTTTTTGCGCTTCGGAAAATAGAAGATGAACTAGGATTCACAGATGAAAAAAATTACTTGTGCTGACCAGTTAAGAGACTTTTTACTTACTCTGTGTGAATTTCTTTTTTAAGCTAAAAGATACTATGTTTCTTAACAATTATCACCGTTAAGAGGATTATTTTTCGTCCCCAATCAACGGAAGTATTGAGTCAGAAAAGCATTGCAAGATCACTGACAAGAATCATTTTTACAGTAACAGCAAATTAGGGTGCTACTATAAGCAGTGGACTGTCATAGAAGCAGAGGGAAGGTTCAAACGATTAATCAAGTGGCGAAATGACAGGAAACCTTCATTTGAATACTTACCACAAGATTGTTTGTATGTAAATATTTGTTGAAACGCTAAATTGAACGCTTAACTCATGATGCGTCATTCAAATTTGACGAATGCTAAAGTACTAAACTGTAAGATGCGTTATTTAAGTTTGACGTGTGCTTAAAAACTAAACTGTAAGAAGCGTTATTTGAATTTGACGTATGCTAAAATACCAAACTGTAAGATGCGTTATTTAAATTTGACGTGAACTAAAGTACTAAAATTTGTCGTGTGCTAAAATACCAAACTGAAAGATGCGTTATTTAAATTAGACGTAGACTAAAGTACTCAAATTCGTCGTGTGCTAAAATACCAAACCAACATCTCAGGTGGCGGTCATCCTAGCAGTAGTAGTGGGCTGTGCCGCGGCCGACATAGACGTGTCAGGCCTGTCCACGGTGGTGCGGGTGCCGGAGCAGGACTCTGCCATCATCCAGAGCCACAGACTCGGCGGAAACTTCGCCTACTCGACCCATGAAGCCCACGCTTATGGGGTCCAGACCCCCATCATCAAGCAGAGGGTCGTACCGAAGGGAGTGACCTACCATCAAGGACAGCCCATCGTCAAAACGTACACTTCGTACGTGAAACAGCAGGTGCCGCAGTACGGAGTGGTGCACACTCGGCAGTCCATCCCTACCGTGCAGTATGCCACAGGCCAACAAGTGGTCACGTCTCGAGTATCTACGCCCGTTCAGTACATTGCCGGTGCTGCTCCGATACAGTATGCTGCAGGTGCTGTACCTGTGCAGTACGCTGCTGGTGTAACTCCGATCCAGTACATCTCGGGCTCAAGTCCAGTACAGTACATTTCCAGTGGAGCAGCCCCCGTACAGTTCGGAACCCCGGTGCAGGTTGGTGGGCCGGTTCAGGTGGCTGTGTCTCCCGCCCAGTACATCACCGATAAGGCCAACGCCGTCGAAGTCGTGGATGCTTAATTAACTCGAGTGACCTCCTTATCAGTAAATGCTCATCTCAATATCGATGATTTTTTGCTAAAAAAGGATACCACCATCCATCCTTGATTGTGTAGGATAACTTGAGTATGTTATCAAGTGACTTCGGTTTCTCATGAGATCTGTTCTTAGGCGACGGACTTTGTTGAGAAATGAAAGCAAAAACATACCCTATCATAATTTAGATATAATCCAACAATTGATCACTCACGTTCGTGAATTGTTTTCGGTATTGAGCGCCAGAATTTCTGATAAGGGTACCTGACCATTGCCTATTCATCCTGAAAGTTGAGGGAACGTGAAGGTTTCCATTGAACTCAATGGGGCTTTGCAACCCACGATCGCCGATGTCTTTGTTCATCATCTTTTCATCGTCTCATCATCCTGACATGTGCCATTCATCCTGACAGTGTAGATCTGTGAATACTGCGTAGTAGGCGTAAGGAATAAAAAAATATTCTCTACTCTTTCGTTTCGTTAAACCTCTCTACCGAGCGGAAATGAAGTTTGCAAGTGACGTGGGAGATGTAGGTGTGTATCATGAAAGTGTGTCAAATTAATCACTGCAACCCAAAGTAAATGGTGGTTTACTTCACTTTCTCAAAGGAAACATGGTTTTCAATTCCGTTCTAGTTTAAAGTTTCATTGAAATTCTTTCTCAATGGAATGAAAAAGTTTATCGTTACATGAAAGCTACAAGTTGAATCTCAAATTATATTTAGCGACTGAGAGAAGAGATAACTATTCAACTCCGATGAAAAGCATACCCATTTCATCGGCAATAATCTTTTCTCAATATCTGACACTCAACTAAAAATCTGGAACCGTCATTCGTACCACAACTTCATCAAACACACCCTCGATGATGTAAAATTCTATTACAAAAGACCAAGCGATTACCATGAACGAAAGCGGGGTTCAAAATTCAAGCAACAGACATGGTATCTCCTCTATTAATAACTAGTGTACACGTCCGTCAAAAATAATGTGATTCAATATTTTCCTTGAGTAAATCTTCCAGACGTGGATGACAAACAAATATATCCATCCTAATAGTATCAGCGATAAAAATGTTTTTTGCACTTGTGCACTGATGAAACTCGTATCAGAGAGACGGTCATTAAGCATCCTTATGAGCGTGACAGAGAGACGGAGGAAGCGGATACCAAACAAATATATATATATAAAAACACCAAGGGTATTATTAGGTAAGATGACTAGAATCGGAAAGAGTTGCCAAATGCTGCAACAGCATGGCGCTTTCTTTTTATGCACGTGTTACTGCTGCTCAGAATATTGAAGAACTGCGAAAAGTTTTCGCGCAGGAATTGCTAGTTTCAACTCTACATAATTAGCCGGACGTTTAAAACAAGACAAGGTTTCCCATGTGTGCAGCCGGCGGCTTTACTGCGGTGGCGGACGCAGCACGCCAGGCTGCAGACAGGAATGCACAGACGACTTCTTAGAGGCAAAAATATAACAAAGTTACCTGTAAGTCTATACTATAATAAGAGCCGCGTTCGCCCGTCCGTCTGTCCGTCCGTCCGTCTGTTTGTCTGTCTGTCCGTGTGTCACACTCTTTTAATCGATAGCTTTGATACCAACAAGGATAAGCTTAAGAAATACAAAAAATCAATCTATTGCATTTTTTTCTGCGGCAATTCAGTTCCCATTCACCTGCATTATGGTGTCCAGAATACGCAATCGGTTTATTTTTCCAAATAGAAATTTTTTAGACCTTTTTCTCTTGAAATTCATCATTCATGATGTTTTGACATTTTTTATTGATAATACGAAAAAAAATGTTTACATTAGTTTGACCAGTAACCAGTAACAAATTGTTTACGGAATTGTGATTTTCTTGAAAAGCTTCAAAGAGATAATAGAGAATATTTCAGAATAAAATTCCGGTATAAAATGCCAACATGGAAAGAAACGTGTCCAACCGTAAGAGAGAAGCAGCAAGACTTCCAGAGCAAGAAAGACGCCGAAGACTATCGAACGCGAAATGGCAAGACGAAGCAATGCCGCTCGCCAACGAGAAGCTAGCGCTAACTTGAAAAGAAATTCTTCGGCAAAACGCTGGACAACATCGAGAGGCACGAGAGAATTTAACTCAAGAAAGAAGGGATAAAATTCTTCAGATCGATGCCGAGCAATTAGATCGTTTTTTCTCTCAAAAGCCAAAGATATTATTATATTAGCCGTATATTAACGAGCATTGCACTAGTCCAAATAAATATCGTCGACTATTGACGGAAATGTGTCGGTAATTAAGCAACGCTTATTTAAAATGTTGGTTAACATTCAAAAACTAGTGTATGCAAAATGACGGGATTCAATATTTTCCTCGAATAAATTTTCAAATGTGGATGACAAACAAATTTGTACATCCTAATAGTACCTGTGCTAAAAATTTTATTGTTATTTTCACACTACACAGTTACCGTCCGCTATATAAGATGCGGATTTGAAATGCTGTAGTTTGTAAAATATTAGTGCTAGAAGGCTGAAATAGGTTTCATCGAAAAAGCAGGATTAAAGGTTTTATTTTATTTCGATAATTTTGTCTATTTGGCATACCTTTCCACAAAATGTGACATTCATCTCTAAAAATTATGTTATCCAACAATATTTGATCAGAACTGCTCTTGTTTGCATCAAGCGGCAAAATAATGACCTCCAATCTTCATCCTGCGGTGAGATTTCTTGATGACATTTAATTTTATTTGGTTCTAAATAAATATCGTTTTTTTTAGATAAAGTGAGCAGTAGTTTTCTTCACCTGTGTCTCAGCAAACAATTTTCTCGCTGATGTCATTTTTTTACCGTTAATTAATATCCTTACCATGATAATTTATTTCTGTCCTTCTGGTATGCCAAATACACAAAATGATCGAAATAAAGCTTTGACTCCTACCTTTTTCAATGAAACATATTTCAGCCTTCTAGCACTGATATTTTTTATTATTTTACAAACTACAGCATTTTCAAATCAGCTACTTATTTTAGAAGACATCCTGCACTTGTGCAATGGTGAAACTCGTATCACAGATACGGTCATCGGTCATTAAGCATTCTTATGGAGGTGACAGAGAGTCGGAAGAAGCTGATACCAAACGAATAAAGAAACACACCAAGAGTATAATTTGGTTTGATTAACGGTAACTGTATTGGAAATCAAAATTTTGAAATTACGCAGGTGAGAACACATGGATCACATTCGTTGCTATATTCCCCTCCACAGTAACTTTCGTAGTCAGGAGGTTAGAATTTAGAATTTTTTGTGGACGGAATTCATATACGCAGAAATAATAAAAAATTGGTCGCTAGTTTACTTCGTCTCTCCATCCCTACACCCACCCAGTAAACTAGATGTCTGAACACAAAATGATGAATGTAAATTTCTGTTTCTAAATTGCGCTTCGTTTGTACTGATTTTGTCCAATCGATGGTTTTTATAACACAATAATGAAGGAAACAAGAGAAGAGAGGACGCGCATTTAAAAAATCTATGTACATGAATATTGTCATCACTCGTTAATTACAAATACATGTAAATTTTAAATAACGATGTCATTTTTAGCGGTGAGGGCACAAGAGACCATACAACAATTCAATTACTTAAACATTGATGCAACTACAGGGTGGCGCATAAGTAACGCACCCTTTTAAAAAATTAATAATAAATAAACTACGAAAGGAAAAACGATAGGGTTAATTGAAAACGATAGAGAAACTCTTAAAGCTTATTTACATGTCGTATCCTGTCTACAGATACCCTGTGTATGTTGCGGTAATAAATCTTTAAAATTTACCTTCAGAATGGTGCGCTTTAAATTAAAATTTTTTAAAAGGGTGCGTTACTTAAGGGTGCGCCACCCTGTACTTAATGAGTAGGCTTGAGTTACAATTTCAGCGGGCACTTCCAGCCTTAGTGAGTCCCTTAAATTTCCATGAGCTTCTTCAGCATAGCAACAGTTATAAAAAGTAAAACTGAACCAATTTATTTGAAGCAGAAATTCTTCACTCTTCGTACACTTCACCGAAATTTTATCACGACATTTTCACAAAATCCTTTTACACCTTCAACTCAATACGTTCGACAAAGCTTATTGCAACTCGTAAAATTGGTTGCCATTCTACAAGAATTGCATAAAAACGCGAGAACTGCAAAATTACTCTCGGTAGCAATTAACGTTATTTTCAAATGATGATTGTACAGCTCCTGCGTTTTAACCACGACAGAGGAAACAAGGTAGGTTCAAACCCGTCTTTTTTTCGTCGACGGGGTGGTTTGCTGACGTCACGGCAACGAACCAATAGCAGCGCTCATATTGTCTCTGGAAGCACTGCTAACCTTAAATCTGGCTCCACTATTGGCCTAACGACATTGCGTTTTGGTGATGTCATAAAGTTTTTTTGAAATAAAGCCTTTCAATTGGCTAGCCGAACAAGAGAAGTTGTATTTTCTCCCATAGAAATGACCCTACCTTGTTTCCTCTACCGTGGTTTTAACGCAACCACAACGTCCGCATGCAACAACTCGCCTGCCTCAGTAACTTGGATGCTCGCTCGTTAAACAAGCCCTCACCCGCAGGTTTTATCGCCTTTCTTTCTGTCGGTACGAGCTGACTAGCCCACACCGCTCGTCACTAAGGTTTTTTTTTGCAGGAAACCTGAAATTTTCTCGCAGATTGTAACTGAGATAATCAAATTCCCTGAAGCATCAGAGGAACATGTACTCTAAATGAAGTCATCATTGGAGTCACTGTAAAAATTTAGTCCACGTACTCGGTGCCCAAACACGGGCGTGTTCTGAAAATATTAATTCAATACTGAACAGTGAATAGAATTTGCCATCCTACACCTCACTTCGCCCGCTTGACGTGAAAAGAGCAGCGCCCGTTACCAACCGAAGAGGAATTGAATCTGGTAAGAAACTCAAATTACTCTTTACAACATCGTTCAACCTACAGCAAAATGTTGAAACATGTATGATGTTGCAACAAATTTAAACTGTTGCAACAGTTTTTAATGTCCTAAGAATACTGCACCATTCTTCAAGAAATTGAAGTATTTAGCGATGCCGTGTAACATTTTGCAGCCCTTTCTTTTCTAACGTCATGCCACACTTTCAAACTATCTAAAGCACGCAAAGTGGTATTTCTGCTACACCGCAAATGCCGTATGTAAGTCCAATAACCTCGTGAATGATACTCGTATAAAAAAAAGCAGCCAAAATGCGTGTCTGCCGACTATGATATAAAAGAACGAACGTAACTGAATGTATTGTTAACTAAAAATATAGCTGAATCTATCTGGTAAACGAGTTATGTACGTAAGAGCCTAGAATTCATACTATTTATTTTTTCTAGTGTACCTACTGCTTCAAAAAAAGAGAGTATTATTTACCACTTATAGCTACAATTCATGGATGAAGACTGTTTTCAATTGAGCAGAAAAAGCAGTCTTATATCAAGCATCTTGGTGCAAAGTAGTTATCCTTCATACTTTCCCAGTGACTCGACAAACACGGTCCATATTTTAGCACCAGCAGGCTAGCTCCGTCAAAAATGACGGGCTTCGACGATGTTTGATGAAGCACGAAAATCAATTATTTAGGCGTTATTGTATATAAAACAGCATTCACCACCTTCCAAATTCTCCCTCATCAATCCTTTGAAGGCGAACACCAAATAAATATATCCGTTTTAATAATAGCAGAGATTTAAATATTGTGTTAGGTTCGTCGTAAAATTTTCAGCTGCTCCAGATGAAAAATCGGATGCAAACAGCAAAAAGCTGTTGATACACAAATGTACAACAGATGGTATTATGGATAGATACCTGTATGTTGCTATAAATTCAGTCATTTCGCACTTCCCTACACCCACCCAGTAAGCTGGATGTCTGAACATAAAATGATGAATGTGAATTTATGTTTCTAAATTGCACTTCGTTTGTACTGATTTTATCCAATAGATAGTTTTTATAACCCAGTAATTTTACTCGAAGTGTATAAAATAGGAGTTTGCGTATGACAACGGCTGGGCCTGCGTCATACACAAACTCCGAACACTGCAGTACGAGAAATTGGGTCACCAGGAATCTATTCTAAGCTGACAGAGCCTAAGGTTGTGTTTAACAAGTCGCCACTTTCCGAGCCTGTAAAAATGGAAGAGCTCCAATCCTCTTATGCTGTCGATTCTTCTCTACCTCGCCGCTAAAAAAAGGCTTCAAAAGATCGTCTCAAGCTTTTAGCTTGAAAAATTCCAAATGAAAAATATTAGTGAGACTAACAAAGGAAAACTACCAATTTTTCGCAGTTGGATCTACAGTTCGTGTTCATAAAAGCTCGTGGTAGAAAATTATAAAAAACTACGTTTTTTTTACGTACGGTTGTGCAGACGTTTATTCATTTCAACAGCACCAAATTTAGTCCAGCTTAACGATTGGATCTACGGGTACCTCTGTCAATTCAGGCATAAGTTGTTGGACTAAGATTGCCTCCGTTATTTAAAGTTAAATTCACTTTGTTAAAGGACATACCCCGCAAATTGCCTTAATCTAACATTAAAGCTGAATAAAATTAGTACTAGACTTAAATGCCCGGATATTTAATTTCTCTATCAAATTTGAGTACAACGTTCACCTACCGAAGAATTTCACACTTCCTCCGTGAGGTCACAAAGCTCATTTGTCACTTTTAACTATTAATCACATAATTTTCATTTAAACTTGCATCCACTATAAGTTTAATTTTTTCTGCATATTTAGACTTATACAAGTAAATATGCAAATTATTTCAAGAAACTCTATTTTTTCCACGCGGTTTTCACAGCGGTTGTACCTGCGTAACTCACAAACACACGCACTACGTACACGTTGCTTCCCTCGCACTTCTTCACTTCCTGCCCATGAGAATGTACGTGAATACTCTCAAGCTTTAAACGGAAAGGTTGCAGAAAACTGGACTGCGCAGTCTTCATATTAGGTATTAAGTAATATTTAACTAACTTTGAACATTGCAACGAAATCCGAAAGATGGACAAAATTCAAAGGCTCGAAGATCATAAAAACCATTTTCGTATCGTGGTGTGTCTGCTGTTGGATGTTCGCTGCCAACTGCGTGGCGGTAAATTTGTTCTCAGTGAGGTGGGCTTCCTGCTGATGTTTTTTTCTGTCTGAAACTATGATGTCGTCAAGCGGTGGGCCTCAACAATCTCCCAAACGTTCCGGCAAAACATACATCATCTCAGTGTTCTTTGAACATGATCTCGATTGTGATACTGATAATAATTATGATATTTATGAACATCTCTATGAATATATGCTCGACTAGATGTAAATAAGCAGCCATTAATGAGCGTATCAGTGAAATTCACTGACTCAAGAGCACACGTAGGGTACATTTAATCTCAAGAATATTGGTTATTCCTGTGAGCCTCTACATACAGATTTAGCACACCTAAAGCTTGACACTGTGAATTTCCAGAACAAATTGAATTTTTATCAGTGATTCAAATTTTTTGAACACACTGCTGAAGAGAAAAGACAGAAATAATTATCCCGTAAAAATATTAAACATGTTGATCCGGAATTTAATAATCCTGTTCCCGAAACAAAATTGAAAAAATGATGAAATTAGCTCCTCCAAATTGTAATCAGGAACACCTCGGAGAAATAAGTTATAGGAAAAGAGAAAAAAGGATTTTGGAACGACCCAAAACGTGAGGTATGACTGCATTGCTAGGTGAAGTTAGGAAAGAGTGTATAGATTAGTGTAAAAGCATGTGAGTTACATAACACAAACGGAGCATGTTCCCAAGAAAAAGCTTCTATTCATAAAAAATTGTCGTTTTTTCCATTAGATGCACCATATTTATTCAGACTGGATCAAACCCTGAATACTGTTCATCAAGCAACCATAAGCATCTTTATTCAAATGAAATTTCCGTTTCAAAGGAATCTAAACACCCCATTGTTCACAAATTTCCCATACCATTGCAATTTCAACAGTATCTTTGTTCAACACTTATCTCAAACCCTCAAGTGGCGTATAAAAACCCTACTCATTTTCATTTCAACGACTTCATCACGATCACGGATCTAAGGCTTCAAAGCTAATTAGAACACCGATCGTGTTATTTACGAAGTATTCAAACGGACGTAAGCTCTCGAGTAAAGAACAGCAGATGCGCGGTCTAAAATATTAGCATTTAATGACTTGAGTCCTTAAAAAATGGCAGGTAAAGGCGTAGTCGCATTAGCGCACTCGGGCGTGCCTGGCTGAGACACGTGGGTGTCGCAGCGACTCTCCTTTATTGTGAGGAACCGCATGCTCAGCACTGCACACACGCCAGCGCCAGCATGCGCACGCACGTGAGTTTTCTTGTCTGTTTCTGTGCATTTTTTACCTTGTCATTAAGTTATAATGATGATTTGAACTCGAGGGTGCTTAGAAAATCGTTATGTTCTGCCCATGCTGTTTTGTCATTTTTTCACGAAATCATTCCATAGCGATTTCTGAGTAGGTGGTGCGTACATACAACCGGTCATGGGTTTTTTGTTACTGTGTACAATTTTTATTTGAGTTTATCTTCCGTATTTGTGTACTGTCGCATGTATGGTCGTGAAATTTAACTGCGTTAGGACTCTTTGTACACACCTTGTGTATATGAAAGATGCGTTATGTCGATTTATTGAGGGCTCGAAAAAACTGAATCATTTCACGGACGCGATTGCAACTAAACACTAAAGTGTTTAGTGGAAATTATTTTGAATGATTGTTTTGAAATTAAATGACTGTTAAAACAATTAAATATCAAATTTTTCTAATTAGACTTGATTCTAATATAAATAGATTGTGGTTAAAATCTACTTCAAATAGAATAAATTTCAATTTCCATTTCTTTCAAGTTAAATTTTTGTTTGGAATTGATTGCAATTGAAATTAATTGTTATTAAAATTTACATCTGTATAAAATGATTTCGGTTTGAATTTATTCCACTAGAAATTGATCCTAGTTTAAATTCATGCTCCTTGAAATTAATTCAAATTGAAATTCTACGTGAGATTCTACTTTGAAATTTCTGCTATCAGCGGTTGCTTGCAAAACAGAAAAAATTACCCAGTGATGCTGAAATCGAATATTTGTGACGGTTATGAAAACATAGTATGTGACGTATGAGAAACATGGCATGGGACGCACATAGAGACATAATAATCGCGATTTAAATAGAATCATCATTCATGTACGTTCGTGCGAAAATGGACAGCTTTCATACGGTCGTGAGTGAGTCATCTGCGTAACATGTTTTTAAAGCTTACTATAACGCAAATGTACTGAACAGGACATTGAAAACCATACAATAAGTGAAGAAACAATTCTATTCAATTTATTCTGCTATAAGATACAATCATTTGCTTATCGAAAAAGATACGGTTAATCCTTTCGTGATCAAGATCATATATCTGGTCAATCTAGGGCTGACATGAATTATTTTTGAATTTGATAAGACATTGTAAATCATGCATACGCTCAACAAAATGTTACAAACCGATTAGATAAACTATTTTTGTCTACAAGAATGTAATATAAATCAACTTGGTGCATAATTTACAGAAACAACTATGCATCTCATAAGGCACTTGTTAATTAAAACTTTCACAAAAGGCTTAGAAACCTAAAAAAATTATTGCTTCAGGTATGGATTGTATGTTGGTAGAATTAGGACACGAAACTTTCGTAGGACCCAAGAATTGCGTCAAAAAATATCCATTAGAAATCATTTCATCTCATTGCACATGGACCAACCACTGTGGAAGCGAAGTGGCATGAAACCTTTTAGAGAATAAAAATTTTGAAACTGAAAGAAACTGTTACAAAATATGTGAATCGGAAAAATTTCTAGTTAATGATGGTGGAAAACAAAGTTGCAATTAGTATACCTGAGAAGAAATGCAACGAACCCATTGTAAAGGAATTCATCAACGGCTAACGCTAATCTTACATACACAAAATACACCGTAACCAAATGCACAATGTTAAATCCTAATCATTTACTTCACCGTAATAATCCATACTAGCTACACAACTTACTTTGTAATGCGAACTGGTCACTGATATTTATCTTTACAAGCTAACATGTAAAGTATCATCTGAACGAGTCAGTCGTTCGCTTGGGTCGCAAATTTACAAGGGACTTAAAAACGTGGAAATTTCTGAGGAAATTAATCATATTTAATAAAAACACGTATCAGAGTCCAGCTCTATCACGATGAGGGAGCTGGACTCCAAAATGTTCTCCTATTAAATATGAATAATTTCCTAGGAATTATTTGGTTTTCAAGTTCCTCGCGGAGTATCAAGATTTACTCAAATGAACATCGAACGATCGGCCCCGTGTGCGGCAGTAACACATGATTGCAATTTTTGCTTCTGCGTAGCGGTTGACAATGAAAAGACAATTCCACAGAAATATAAAAAGAAGCTTTGTGGCTCAAAGAAGCTCTCCATCGATCACAAGACGAGAAGTCATTTGTCCTGCTAGCGATTTATTGTGGCTTTATGACTTCCCCTCGAATAGGAGAGCAGAAAAGAAAATATTTGTGGAAGTTAATCAATTTGGTGAATAAGGACGACATAGTAATATTTTCCCTGTGATATGTTCTTCATGATTGAGAAGTAATCAACTTTTTACCTCAAGGGTTGTATGAACACTACGAAGCCTTAAGATGCATGTTCTTTTCTTAGCGAGCCATAATGCAGCATTGAAGTACGCGGGAAAATGAGCATATTTTGTATGACTTCAGCTTAATTAAAAACGAGTCTAGCCCTGCATAAGAGCAGCATTATTGCTCAGGTCTTTGTTTAATAAATTAATAAAGCCACCGAAGATATATAGCACGTGACTCTTCAAACGTTATTATGAATTTGCATTTCTCCTCGCGAAATCTCGGTCCCAGACACCCATCCTACTGTCAATGCAAATTTTTTAAATTGCCCTGATCTTGACAGTTGATTTTTAGTTTAATCTGAACCAAATTTTGTAATCGGAACTAGGCGAATAAAAATTTGGTTAACACTCACGAAAAATATCTCCAAACGAAAGGCGGGCACAGGAAAGCACTCTGCGAAAAGTGGAACAAAATTTCCGTTTCCTGCTCCAGCGCAGCTGAAGCTTTGGTGTACACCGCGTTATGAATACATGTATCGTGTTAGACTAACTATACACAGTGTTACATGAACCGCCTTATACAAACATACATCGTGTTACATGCCCTGCCGTATACAAACACACATCGTGTGACATGCACTATGCACTATGTTACATGTTCCGCCGTATACACATCGTGCTATATCCACTAGGACTTTGAGTGTCAAGTTACAACTTACCTCTAAAACGAAATTATAATTTTACGAATCTGTTAATTCAGCCATTGAAACTATTTTTGCTCCTGATAAAAAAAAATGTTTACCATCATTTAACTTCACTTTTTCGTATTTTGCATTGACCTATAGTTAAAAAACACTGCTCATCTGATGATAAGGCCTCTATCAACTCAACTATACCCAAATAAGCGATAAAACGCCTCGGTCACCTCAGTAAACAGTGAAACTCTCACTGTTTACTGAGGTGACCGAGGCGTTTTTCCGAGGTATTCCTCACGCCACCGCAAAATCACGCACATGAGGATGTCTTTGTGTTCGTTTACGCAGCTGAGAGAACATACGTCGCCATATTGCGTGTGTTTATTTACGCAGCTGAGAATTTGTGTTTGACAGTATTGCGTATGTTTGCTTACGCAGCTGAGAATATGTACTTATCCATATTACATGTGTTTATTTACGCAGATGAGAATATGTATTTGACAATATTGCGTATGTTTGCTTACGCAGCTGAGAATATGTACTTATCTATATTACACGTGTTTATTTACGCAGCTGAGAATATGTACTTATCCACATTACACGTGTTTATTTGCGCAGCTGAGAATACGTATACGTGACCATATTGTATGTGTTTATTTACGGAGCTGAGAATATGTATTTGACAACATTGCGCGAACAGCAATAGCTCCATACATCTTTTTACTTAGTTCAGGGCGTTAACTCGGCAATGTTTCTTAAGTAATAACAGCTCCATGAACCTTATACTTGATTCAAAACATCAACTCGAAAATGTTTCTTGAGAAATAACACGTCCATATACCATTCACTAAGTTCAGTTAGTAAACGAAACTGTGCAGCTAGTGAAAGCTAATATGTTCATAAACTTTATCAGCTTTATTTACTCTAGTATTAAAGTGTACTGAAGATTTTTATTCAGAGAACGCACGAAGTGCCCTCACAAGGCTCCTCATGTAGCGCAGGCGACTTGACTCAAGAGACAAATAATTGAATTTAATACAGTACCTACCAGTTGTTTGATGAGCAAGAAAAATAAGTGAAATAAGTCCAGGCTAACCTAAATAACGAATAAATATGAAGCCTGTAATAAACCAACAAGCCACAGAACTTGGAATAGGAAGCTAATAATGCACGCATAAAACATCAAACAACAAAACATATTCACAATTAAGATATAATCACAACCATTACAGAAAAGCATAAAACGCAAGCCATAAGGGAAGTCTGTCAATGTAAGAATGACTCATTGAATAAAGCAAGCAAACGGATGCAGCAACCAAAATACGTCGGCGGAGACACCGGCCTTGGGATCGAAGCCTGACAGCAGATCCTTAAAAGGAGGGTGTGATCGCCCTCATGTTGCCTGGTTGCCTCTGGTGCGTGTGCTGGTCCCACTAGCGTCCTGGTGCGTGTGCTGGTCCATGTACTGGTCTAATACTATAAGACTCACCAAGTATCAGGTACCAGTGGCTTGATATAGTGTCACATGGTACCTTATTTTACTCAATCTCGCAGTATTATACGGTTGGCGGCCTACGTTCTTCTAGGTATACTTAGCTAAGTTACATTCTGTGTACGTAGCGTAGTCCAATGAACTTGATTGAACTTACAGAGCCTGGTGTATCGCTACGACGACTTAATGTTTACAAATTTCTCCCCTTCTGAACTATTGTAACCTGGAAGCAACATTAGGGCTCTATAATATTTGGAAAATGTACTTTCTTTTCAGTGATACTTTGTATCAATGATAGAGGAGTCACTCGTCTCAATGATTGGGGATCACTTGTCTCAAAGATGCCTTGTCTCGGTGATAGGGTAATCACTTTTCACAATGATACCACCCATTTATACCGGATTACTCGATATTAAAATTAATCTCAATCCGATGTTTCGACTGTTGCTATTGATCAGCATATCTACGGAGTTACACAGATGATAATAGTAACAAATACTTCAGTAAAACTTACTGGATTTCGTAGTTTTAAATTCACTCAGTTCTCCGCAGTAGAATTAGATCCAATTGAATCCGAGCTGAGGTTGAACTTCATTCGAAACCGCATTTTTTTCAATTCTTGAAACTTTTACAAATTTTATGGTTATTTTCCCTCGGTTAATTGCTACCCAATAAGTTTCGAAGCTACTTTTTACGACTATTAGCTTACAATATTATTCAGGCTTTTCAATAAGACCTTTTTTCAATTAAACAGCATTTTCTTTGAAGCTGTTTCCCAGAGATGTTAAGCTCAAAATGTAGAAAAGTTTTTCGTCTACTAATAAGCCAATTCTGATTAATCTTACTTTAAGGTTAACAAATGAGAATAGACATAACCACACACGCCATAAAGGTTAAAAAGTTATTGAATAAATTGATTCAAACGACGGTACGAGGCCTATGACATTAACCAAATTTATGCGAAATCAAACAACACAAAGATTTAAAATTATTTACAGGGCCGCTTTGTTCTAAACTCGAGCTGACACACTTGAGCTCATTTTCACTTTTTTTTTGAGCTGAACACACGAAATTACGCCAGCTGATCCTATTCATTCGACCTCCATATTGTAAAATGACAGAAACAGCGACCTCAAAACTTTCTGGGCGATGTTCTTTGGTCTGCAGTTTTGGAGGGGATGCGGCAAGCAGCATTTGAAAATTGCAGAAATTAGTCATGGAATAGCTTGTCGTGGAAAACATAAACTATGTACATATTATATTTAACATGCCTCGTGTCCGCGTTCTGAGAATCCATTGAATTCAAACATGAAAAAAGTGCGTTATTAAACGCTGAGCCTTTACAAGTGCGTGTCCATGAGCTGCTTAGTGTGCCTGAAAATAGATCATTCGTTGGAGTTCGAAGATTCTCCCTTTGTTTGCATGTTCTTGAGGCAAGTTTCGCTTACATATTTTTTAAGGTAAGTTTCGTTTGCATGTTTTTCATGCAAGTTTCAAATAAACATAAGCATAGATGTGTACTTTAACTTAAATTTTTCAGCATTAAATCAATGAGCAATTCTTTGCTTCTATGTACCCTATTATAATTGTCCATACTAACTTGAAGTGAAAATATTATCCACCAGGTTTTGATCTTGGTAGCTGTGGCTGCGGGGGCGAGCGGAGGACAACTCTACGCGTCCGCTCCACTGGTGAGCACTTTGAGTTCCTATACATCATTTTTTAGTTAAAATGAGTCAATCACGAAAAATTAGGTCAATAATACCCGAACTGAATAGTTTTGTACAGACTGTAAATTTCTCAAATTGTTGCGTTTTCGTGACATGAACTGTTGCGTTTTCAACTGTCACGAAAACACAACAATTTCAGAAATTTACAGTCTTTAAAAAACATTGTCATGTTTTCATTGGATGTAGGAAAGAAGGTTTAAGAATGAACCTAGGTTACTTGTGAAGGTTGCCTAGTTCTTGTCGTAAATATTTGGCATAAATTTACCCTGCTCAAATTGGTATGCAGAGCCTTGAGAGTTAAACCCTGATCGAGAATATATTTCACACTCATGCTGTGAAGCGTAATTACCTTATATTACGGATCATAATCCGTGTCATTATTTATTTTTAGATCAAAAAAATATTCTGGTCGTAATAATTGCTCCATGTATGTACAGTATCTCATGATGTTGACGTAATTTGATAAAGGTTATGAAAACATAAGGATACGTTTTGCAACCATAATTCGAAACTATTATGTATTACTCTGTAAATGTCACACCGTCGGGCAGTGTTGAACAAGTTGCTAGTAACAGCTGACCTTAGTTCAACTCTTACATATGATTAAAATAATTTCTTTCATTGTAATCATCATAATTAATCTGTAGAAAGTCAGTTTCACGGATCAAAAAAAATCCTATTTCAGATTCTTAGTTAACAAAATTAAAGTAGAAAACGGAGAACGCGATAAAGGAAATCCCGTTTGTTAACATACTTACATTTCATTCCGCCTCCCTTAAGTGAAAAGGCCAAAAACTATTGGCCTATTGTACTTGGAATCGATTGTGATTGTGCGTTCCTTCACAGCTCGAATGTAATCTTTGAGATTTAAAAAGTTTGCTAGAAAAAAAGGTTTATTTACTTCGGCACTTCATTTCATCTCTTGTGATAAGTATAAGTCTCAAAGCTCAAAGGCTACAAGCAATGGTCACACTGTCATTACTGATGGTCACATAGAGACTATCATTACTGTTGGTCACATTATAACTGCTATTACTGACGGTTACATTATGACTGCCATTACTGATGGTCACATTACAACTCAATACCGCTCACGGATATGACCACACCTCAGGACCGAGGCCAGTACCACACGAGCAGCTTGGGCTCCTACAACTACGGCTACAACACCGGCGACGGCGTTGCTAAGGTTGAAGTGAAGCGGCAAGACGGTTCGGTGGTCGGATCGTATAGGTGAGAATTTCATCATGTGTGAGCATAAGCCTGCAGTTTCACGGGGGTAGATGTAATTACTCAAGATCAAATGTGAGTACATATAAACTTGCACTTTCAGGTGGGTGGATACACTTGCTCACTATGAGTGTGGATAAACCTGCCCACTTTCAAGGGGGTGGATGAAGGATCAGAGCAGGATATGCCACTATCCGATCTTCCTCCTTACAACCTACTAGTGTGGATTCGTATCCATGACCATGGAAAGCCCTCATTGATTTGTGATCTATTGATAACATTTAAAGGCCTTTTGGCGATATTTTAAGTCTCTGGGATACAAGCTTTCTGAAACAAATATAAAATCCACGTATCAAATAATTACTCCTCTTGTTTTACTCTGTTAAAATCTCTATCAAGCTTGCTAGAAAAAGTACAAAATTATTTGAAAAAAGTACAAACTCACTCAAAAAAGTGCACTCTTCGTTTTAACATCGCCCTCAGCATGGTACTTACGAAGTTCGAAATAGTGTTATACTGTGATACTAATCTAAGTATTATTTATGAAGCTGATTTTATTAGGATTCATTTTCACTAATTTCAGTGCTGCTGACCTAATTTCAGCTTCTCATTTCTGAAATAGCTGAACAAGAACAGCTCTCTGCGTCAGTCAAGGCATTTTTGTCCTTTGCATAAATAACAGGAAACAAGTACGTTGTGTTTTTTGCTTGGGTACGGTGAAATACTCTCAAAGAGCTTATTTTAAGTTATAAATACAAAGGGTAAACGTTTTTCAGCAAGTTTTAAAACGTATTGATAACAGTCGGTTCGAAAACGCTTGTATTTCAGCACCATACGTTTTTAAGAAAATCGCAAGTTAGAGTTTCTTTTCATTGGCAATTGAGGACTGTCTTTTTGATAGACTTTGTTCAGTTGAACAAACACGCACAAAATTAACAACTTAACCAGATTTAGTATCAATGTGGTTCACTTTATGCATCACCGTCATTGACAGTACACACTTCCTTATCGTTTCCTGTTACCAAAAAATATCCATTAATCCGAATTATTGATGTATACGACCACTACAGATACTTCGACCCAACCGGAAAGCAGATAGTTCGTTCCTACGTCGCGGATTCGAAAGGGTTCCGGATTTTGGGAAACGACTTACCAATTTCTCCGGAGACTCCAGCAGCGGCCATCATCGGAGCCCCCGCACTGACGGCCCCCGTCGAGGGGGCGGCAGACCCCGTGGTGGAGTCATCCATCAACCCCACCAAGCGATTCAACACCGTTGACATAGAGCGCATCAACTCGCAGCCTCTGTTGAACCACTACTATCAACAGCGGACTGTTTTCCAGCAGCAGAACGATCTTTTACTGCAGCAGCAGAGGGTGATCCAGGAACAGGAACGACAGCTTGCCGCTTTCAGAAGTGGCAGCGGTGACGTGTTTTCGACGGCCTCTACATTCCAAGAACCTGCAGCAGAAGTCATTAACTACAACGCCATTGACAACGAAGGGCAGGATGACTATCCCTCGTACTATTACTACCCGCACAACTACAACTACGACTTCCCTGCCGGGTTTGCCTTCGAGGGAGGGCTTGTGCCAGTCAAGCCGAGGAGCGTCATCGGAGTGAAACGTCAGAATGTGCAGGTGGGGAAACCAACGTAAACTGCTTGGAAATCAAATACAAAGATAAATGGTTGGGATGAGAATGAGGCTTTTCACTACAGGATTGTGAACTGTTGAAGCTCAAAAATTTAAATTCGTATTGTAAAAGTACATAGGGATTATTGTTTGAATTGTTTATTAAATTTGAATTGTTTATCGTGGAGAAAATTAACTTTATATTGAAACAAAGTGAATTTTGGCGATCGGTGGTTCTTTTCTGTGCAATACGTATATCGCCGATATTTGACTCATTAGGTACCCTAAGAGTTGCAGTTCATCAGAATTATTTTCAACGCGCATTTTTTTACTTTTATCTTTGAACTCCTACAAACAATTCATTTACCGGTGCTCTTCTTTTCACTTCGTTCGAACAACTTCTTGTTTATTAGCAATTTCACGACCCATTGGCTGCGGGTAGGACACATGGAGGAAGGAGCAGAGCTTTACGTCCCTTTCAGGGGGAAAAAATTTCTTTTTTTGCTCCTGCATGAATTATACATGAAATCTTTATTCATTTCAGGACACACTGGCTGCAGGAAGGACACACGGAGGAAGGAGCAGAGCCCTACGCCCCTTCCAGGTGGTGTCCCAGTCTGCGCGGCCCTCACCACGCCATCCCTTTATAGAGGGGCGCACGTGAGGCTCCAGCGTGTGGCATCCCGCGCCTCAGAGGCAAACCAGCGGGCCACGTCACTCGATATCTGCGCCAGCCACACTAGGGTATCAGAAAAGATGCTGGCTAAATCGAGGGAAGATGGGCTTCTGAATCTGGGAAAATGTAAACGAAAATGAAGGGTGGATTTTTGAATCAATAAAAATTTAAAAATGTAAACGAAAACGAAGGGTGGGTTTTCGAATCAAGAAAGATGTAAACTAAAACAATGGAGGGATGAGTTTTTCAATCTGGGAAGAGTTAGTGAAAACGAAGTGTGGGTTTTGAGTCTAGAAAAATTTAAAGAAATAAACGAAAGCGAAGGGTGGGCTTTTGAATCCAGAAATATGTGAACTAAAGCAAAGGAGGGATGAGTTTTGAATCTGGGAAAATATAAGCGAAAACAAAGGGTGAGTTTTTGAGTCAAGAAAGACGTAAGCTAAAAGAAAGGAAGGATGGATTTTTGAATTCGCGAAGATGTTAACGAGAACAAAGGAATGATGGGTTTTTAAATAAAGAAAAAATTTAAAATGTAAACGAAAACAAAGGAAACATGGTTCATTGAATCAGGAAAGATGTGAACTCATAGAAAAAAAAGAGTTTGTGAACCAAAACAGATTTAAATTGAAGCAAAGGAAAGATGCACTTGAGTATCAAGAAAGATGTGTACTGAAACTGCGTCAAATGTGAACCAGTAAAAATTCCAACCAAAATAGAGATCGGTTTTTGAATTAGGGAACATGTAAATTGAAACGCAGGAAGGATGGGCATTCGGAAAGAACCGGGCTTTAAGTCCAGGAGAAATGTAAAGGAAAATAAAGGATATAATAACTTTTAAGTCACTTCGTCATCTTTAACATTTCTTTTATTTCTTACCCACGTCGACCTAAAATTCTTTGAGTCAAACAGGAATAAATTGACTTTCCATTCGTTTTTTTCCATTTCGAGGTTTAAAATTGCGCTTCCGACTGCGAAAGAAAATTAATTTTCAAAACATACACCTTGCTGAACTTGAGCTCGATCCTCAATTCTTCCTGTTAATTGAAGTAGAACCAATTCTGCGTATTCTGAAGTTTCAACTAACCTAACGCGTAGTCAGTTCAACGTGCACTGATGTTTTGTCAACGGTACAAATTCCCCCAAAAAATATACAAAACTCGAACTTATTTCTTGTGAACGCCCGAGCCTCTCACTACAAAGCGACTGGTCGAAGTAATTTGAGCGAGATGTGCCGCCACTTGCGCATTGTCCAGCAACTGTAGAGTTGTAGGCAAATAATTCATCATGGCCAAATAATTAAAAGCACTTACCTCACGTTTGGAGGGTTAGAGAGCTAGCAGCTGCGCCAAGCGTGGTATTTCTTCTCGTTGAGAAGAGTTAGTCAGAATTCTCGTCTTTATTAGAGGCGTTCAAAATAAGGGTGGGTTAGTCCAAAGAAGTCTAAATCCGGCCATAAGATATTTGGTAAACCGATATGCAAGATGAATGAGGCACCTTGAATTCTACGGTACCAAGCACCACTTTTTAAAAACGTCAGAAAACGGCTTTGAAGTTTGGCGATTTTGAAACTCGTATATCTCAACAAAAAATACTGGTATTCGATCATTTCGCGACTATCTTCCTTTACCAACGACTTACTCTCCAGACAGAGGAACTTTGGGGATGACAGTGGCTCACGTAACTACTGTAATACCCGCCATACATGACGTTTGGTGCTGTATAATTCTAGTTCTCAGATGAACTACCCGATTGGAGTAAAACATCGTATCTCACGTTTGGCAGAATTTCGGGTTTTGTTTCAGTGACCAACGAAAATCAATTTTCATTCAGAAATTAACAAAAATATAAGAGCATAGCCGTCGAAGAAACGGAATTTGTAATGAAATGAATCTCTGTGGCAATGTTTATGTATCCAATTCTCAACTCCAGAAACAGTAAACAATAGAAGAGGACAATAAAACGCGGCCGGTATCAAATATAGATGTATAGATTTGTCTTAAGGATATTTATCATACAGTACACATCGCTGAGCACCTTACAGAACTAACATCCAAACGAGCGCGGTGACGTTATTTTTCATCGAACGCAAAGACATGGCAAAGATTTATTGGCGATAACCCTATCACAACCAAATTTTTTGACTCATGAACGAAATATTTCGGTAATTTCTCCTAAATTATAATACAAGAAACCCAGTAAATGTGAACATTTAGACTATAAGAACGCTGGGATTTTCTAATGTCGTTCAGAAATGACGTTAGTCAATTGAGAGATAGCATCTTTACGGTAGATGTAAAACAATTCAGTAAATATTTTTTAAGATCGGCTCTCGATTGGTGTCGGAATTGTTGGATGAAGTTTTAGTGAATTCATTGAATTAAGAGATTGGATGTATCAGTCAACCAATACAATACAACTAGTATATGTAATGCGGAACCCAAAATGAAAAGGATAAGTTATTTTAAACCACAAGAACAACAAAGGCGTTCCAAAGAGAGGAAAAAGGGAAGTACCATTAGGTGTGGAGTTTAGGGCACCAGGAATCTAAACACAAAGTGTCCTTCCACAGAAGACCTCTTGCGCTTAGAAACAATAAGTTAGGAAGAAAGTTTAAGTAACAAGATTGGAATTGAAGAAGAAAGTCAGAGGTGCTGGAAGACGGGACAGCAGTAAACCGAAAAAGATGGTCCCTAATAAAACAAAAATCCTATTCCATTTTAACTAAAGGCGTACCTAACTCTCAGCGCGGGACTTCACAATTTTCCCCTGGGAGCACTAATTCCCATGGATACAATAGCTGTACCCTCCTGTGGGACCTCCCACTGACCAAAATTAAATAGAAATATTAAGAAAAAAAATTGAAAGAACCAGCGATTACGTCATTTGACTCAGCGAACATTTTCCTTTAGACAGGAAAAAACACAATGAAAACTTATTACTAAAGTAAATCCTCGAGTAAAAGATCTTTGCAAACCTCATCCTATATAGATAAAAATTCATCCTAGTTATTCTTAACTTGAATCAACCTTTGTATCAGTTGAATGTCTGGAACTAATTTTTATCCGTACAAGTCAAGGTTTGGATAAGATAATGTATGACTCGAGAATTGACTGCACTCGGTAATAATGTAACGAAAACCCGTGTGGCAGGAGCCCAGCTTCCATCAACACATTGACCGCGAAGGGCTAAACTGAAGTTCAATATTCAACTCAAATTTAAAGTCAAAAGTAGTTAGCAATTTTACAAATACCAAACATTAACTGGATCCATTTAATACCATTATTCTCAAAATATTGTTTAAATTTTTCAAAGGACCCATCTATGGGCCGTATCGCAAGCAACGAGTTAATGTGGGGAACCGAAGCAAAGATTGGTATCTACGATGAGCGCAGTTCACCACATCGCTTGAGAGCCTAACAAAACGATAGAATTTCCCGTCGTTCATGCACATTCTGCATCGTTAAATTACATTGCACTGGATTGCCAATTTTGCTGCATAAAAAACAGAAAATTGTAGATTTTTACAGCAGTGGAAAAACTGACGAATGACAAGGAATCTTGTTATATTTTTAAAAAAAGGTGTAGGGAACATGTTTGAAAACGCTGTCAAGTTACCGTAGATTTTAAATCTAAGTCCCTATCTCTCTTTGAGGTACCTGAATATGACACGAAAAAAACGACATATGACGTACGTATTTGATGAGAAATGGCTACCTACGCCTGAAATGGCTAGGTTACAAAACGGTGATGCGATGGGCATCGAAACCATCGCGAACAATGACAGTAAACTTCAACTTTAATGGCACAATAACTTTTCAAATGACAATCACCGCAAATGACCATCACCGTAAGATAAAAATTTAAACAGCCAGCAACGCAAAACGGTAATAACAGCTATCATGAAGGTATAATGGCGACCGCAACCTTGCCATATCAACACTCCCTCGTACCTCCGCTTATAGCCAACATAACGGAGCGGGGACCTCACCTACTTAACACCAATGCAGAGATTCAAGAAAAGCTCGCCACACAACAACGCGAACATCACAGAAAGCTTGAAGCCCACACGGTAATCTGTACTCTTATTAGTAAAAATGGCCGTCACACGCTTCACTCCTGCACCTGCTATGAGGCTTGAAACTCTACAGGTAATCTGAACGTTACGTCAATCAAGGTCGGTTGCAAGGTACTTTAGACGCTTCTGAGAAATTGAAACGAGT
>JACJUY010000889.1:0-59767 GCA_014220935.1 Platorchestia sp. MABIK | reverse complement strand
AACAAAAAAAAAACAAGGTAATGTTGCGTTTTGTCTTCCCAAAACGAATGTTTATTCTACGTTTCGCTACCAATAAAATAGGAAAATGTTTCCGCGGATTTCTTCCAACACGAAGTACATTTCGTACATTTCGCTGACAATTTTTCGAAGTTTTCACTTGACAATAACAAAGAATACGATGACATTTTTTCCGTCACCGAAAAAGGACTTCTATCAAAATAAAGGTGTAGAACATGAATCATTATAAGGAGACTATTCAGTGATCTGGCTCACGAGGTGACGCAGCACGCAGAACAGGGTCGTCAGATCAGTCTCCTTCCTGTCAAAAATATCACAATGACCACTCAGCATCTGGCAACTTTGCAGGGTTGTTAGACGCTGAGTGGTCTTTAAGGTTGCCAGATGTTGAATGCTGTTTGAGCTCAAATTTGCTGCAAAAAAGCTCAGAAAAACACGAAGACCACTCAGCAACTTACAACTCTGAAAGGTTGCCAGATGCTGAGTGCTCTGTGAGCTCAAATTTCATTTCAAAAACAGGTCGGAGTTAGGGGCTTTGAACCAAAAAGCTAATCGGAGAACTCTAATAAAGGAACTCCTGACTAACCGGAGTTCCGTCCCAAATTTGAACTCGTACTGGTGATTTGGTCAACTAGGAATGAAAAATTGAAATATTTTAATGTCAATTCAAAAGTGAATTTCAACATTTACGGCCGTATAGGGATTAAACTTAGGCAGCCAAACAAAAATCAACACAAAACCAGACAAGTTACACATTTCCTCAAATCAAGTCCATGATGTTAAACCCAATGTGAGACAAAAAATGGAAAATATCCCTAACGGTAAAAGATAACATTAAAAATACGCCGTTAAGAACAAAATGCTCTAATATTTTCAAATAAAAAAAATCAGCACGAGAAACAAGACTCAAAAACAGATCGACTGGAAAACTGACGAGGCGAAACGGAAAAAAATCGGCATCTCCTCGCACAACTGGAGTTTTCGGTGGATTACATTGTAATTCTACCCTTCATTCAACAATAATTGGTGCGAGCTATCACGGATACGAGGTATTGCTGAGAAAATTTACCCGAGTAAAGGGCTAGTCAACCGCAAGTCAAACCTCGTGAACAGTGGATCCAATTGAGTTGAAGCCAGCCTCAATTTTTTATTTTAGATGTATTTGTATGCGTGTTCACAACAAATGTGTCCCGAGCGAGAAAGAAAAAAGAATGTACCATTTACAATGGAATTAAGAGAACGTGAATTTATGCACACGATGTGTTCTTACAAAAGATCCCCTACACATTGAAAGAAAGTTTACGAAATAAAATAAAAGTTGAAAAAGAAAGAAGGTACTAAAATAAAAGTAGGCAGTGAACCGAACAAAAACCTATTCTATTCCAACAAAAGGAAGACCTATGTACCAAACCTCCAAGTAAGGACCTCACATCTTTCCCTGGGAGCGCTAATTCCCATAAACACTAGTTTATATCCCAGCGGGAAAAGTTAGCCCCATGGCAGAAATTAGAATACATTTTCCAGTGATAATCTTTACATTCAATTTTTTTTACAGCATAGTTGTGCAAAAAGCAGGTAGTAAACTTGCAGAAAAATAGAAATAATTTAGATCGTCATTAGCTTATAAAAACCCAATACGACCAGGTCAATTTTTTTTGCACTATCGTCAGGTCGCTATTCCTGACAGAACCCAACAAAAGGTCCTATTGATGAGCAAAAGTGTCACAGTAATTTTCCGTTTAAAAAGCTTTCAATAGAGTTCGTTTCAGAGGCAATTTACGCAATACTCATCAAGCCTCGAACAGATTACTGTCATGCCTTCTAAGCGAGGGAAGTTCTCGAAACCACGACAATGAAACTAATTAAACGTTCATAAAAACCCCAAAATTGAAAACAATAAACAATTCCAACGCAGAATGACAGTTCTGTAAACCGTAGGTGCCGTCGTTGAACGAGAACAGCGAACCTTTGAAATACAGCTTGTAGTTTTGCTTCCAAGCAAGTACCTTTGAAATCCGGCCCGTAATGTTGGTACCAAGCGAGTACCTTTGAAATAACGGCCCATAGTGTTGGTACCGAGCGAGAACTTTACCCTCCGATTAAAATGAGACCACAACTATCAAAACAAGAGTCAACCGGACATGAACATTCAACTGAAGGCAGAAACAGTCGGAAAATACACGTGAAGAACAGAAAAGACACTACAAGATCGAGTATTAGCACTTAATGGAAGACAGCACATAGTCCATATAAATAATAAACTTCAGCAGCGTCAGATCGTAGCTATCAATGAGACTTGCCTTCAAAACCAACACACTGCAACGCCAGCAAGAGATCTCTCAATTTGGCAATGCAAAGTTAATTTCAGAAAGCGAACGTATCGATGACAACATTATTGCGAGTGGTGTGGTACGCATTAATTTTACCTTACAATAAAAATTAATAACAAATAGGCGCAGTACGTGCACAGATAATTACACGCGAGTGAAGATTTAATACTTATTTGAACCATAATGTATGGCATCAGACGGGAAAATTCGCGTATTACATTTTTTTCATTTCAATTCCTTCTAAACGTGAACGTCACAGAAGAAATTATAGCACTTCCACGGGAACAAAAAATAACACTCCATTCGACCATCCAAATTCTATACAGCCTTAGAAACTTTTCTTTACCCATATTCGTCACCCGAAACATTGTACTTTAGACAAACCGGAAAGCAACATTCAAAACAAGGGGAGCCGAGCCAACCTCCCGAGCGATTTCTTTATTTCTTAGGAAAATGGAAACGGATATTACATTATATACATTCGTACAATGTGGCTACACCGAGCCAAAAGGACACGTAAATATCTTCACTACTTGACAATGTGAACTGTGGTGGCCTCAGTTCGTTGTAATTGGACATCCTCCTCAGATCTTTGAACATCGCTGTCCAACTGCTCGGCATTCAAGGCATTTTTCTCTGCCTTCGTTTTCGCGGGCGTCCGACATCTCTCCAGATCTTCACTTCCAGCCACTGTCTCATCCACCACGTAGTCCTCAGCTTTGACAGCTACGTCCACGGTGCAGTTGAGCAATGACTCCCGCAATATGGTCTCCTCTCGGTCGGTGCAGGCTCTTCTGTCACTGTCGGACCGGGACAAACTCGACCCCAGGACCGCATCTTTTGACAAAACAGTGCCGCAATCGCTGGGCCGAGGCACCCCGTCGATCATAGGGGTACCGTTTTCATGTGGGGTTCTTTGGTGGTGGTCGGGCGAAGAGCAGTTACCAGGAGCGTCAGAATAATGAGCATGGCATTCAGAACATCGCTGATCCGAGTGCGAGGCGACCAGCACGCGTCGGAGGTCGTCAGGTATGGACGCCAGTAAGGTGTTCAGTTGTCCCTCCAGCTTGGTGATGGTGTGCTCTCCTACGACGGACAGCGTCCTCGCCGCGCTCAGTTTGTGGCGCACTCGCAAGATGAGGTCCACTTTCTCCACTTCGCCGTGGTTCAGCATCCATGACTCCAGATCCTGAAATGTGACACTTTCACTGACTTCATAGTTAACTACTAGGATCATCGCTGATATAACGATGCAATAACAAAATGCATGCAATAACAAATGAAAACGCATGCAATAACAAAGAGATTGAGTAAGAGTTCAAATGAAATTCAATCGCATTCAGTAACAAATGAAACGTGATTCATGGTAAAAAAATTTGTATAATATATTGGTAAATTTAAGAATCCTTAGGCAATCTCAAGAGAGCAAAGAGCAGGGACCATTTCGTATGGACTACACAAAAATTAGGGATCTATACACAAGGTGCGTTCTCACACAGGATTTGCTGGGCATAGAAACAGCAAATTTTGAAGAATGAGTAAAAAATGACAACAAAGATCTGATAGCAAAGAAAACATGAAAACGAAAAGAAGTAAATTGGACACGACAGATAAGAGTCCCGAAGACCTATCTATATCTGAGGTAACCTAACATCATCTTTCCGAGAGGCGCCAGTCCCCATAGCATGGGATGCGTTACTCTAACCTAAACCAAACCTATTGGCAACCCCATGCCTCCTGAGGAGAGTTCTTCATCTTATGTTTAATCATCATTTAAAATAAAAGACGGAGATAATACCAGTCTAATCAATTTAATTAGAAAATCCCATTTCAAGTAACTGAGCTACTTGATCAAGACCTGATAACACCAGGTCAAAAATTCAAGATCTGGTCACACAAAAATTTAAGTGAAGGGAAATTTATAGCTTTCACCTCAGTTAAAGCTTTCCAATGGCGAAGTACAGGAGTCACTATGCCCAAGGCCAGTAAACTATCCTCCTTTGAACGTGGTCAGATTGTTAAGCTGCATTAGCAAAGTTTGTCTCCACGTGCAGTCGCAGCTGAGATTGAATGCTGTAAAACAAAGCCTTACCACTTTCTGAAAGACTCAAACGGTTGCGATCGGCAAAATCTAGAGGTAGACCAAAAAAATTCGCCATCATTGAGTAAGAGAATCTGTGGGATTGCGCGGCAAGAGAAAGAATGATCTTCTCAATAAATTAGTGCACTCACAGATGCCAATTGCGCTGCCCAATAACCATTAAGCGACACCTGAGGGAAAAGAATTTGAAAAACAAGAAGCACCACCGAAGTCTTGTCTGTTTCCAAGTCATAGAGTAGTGCACCGTTCCGAGTGTGCCACGGAGCACCAAACATGGAACGCTGAAAAGTGGAAAAGAGATCTGCTCTTTGATTTTCCCAAGACGGTCCTGATGACTTCCAATGTTAACGTCATGACTAAAAGTTTGAGTTTTTTCCGAAACGTTTTCTACGTGGCACTGTGACAGAGGTTCCGTCATTGAGTGAGGGTACTTTTTCCTTCAAAGGCGGAATGAAACTTCAGAGTGCGCAGGACGTACACTCGTTGAGAAAGAGGACACTCGTTGAGAAAGAGGACACTCGTTGAGAAAGAGGACACTCGTTGAGAAAGAGGACACTCGTTGAGAAAGAGGACACTCGTTGAGAAAGAGGACACTCGTTGAGAAAGAGGACACTCGTTGAGAAAGAAGACACTCGTTTGTGCGGTGATGGATGGTTCTTTCGAATAGGATGACGAAAAAAAAGCGATCTACAATGACCGCTTGTCAAAGACTTTTTTTAAAAGAATGCTGTTTCTTTTGTCTGTCATCCTGCCTGTTTTCCAGACTTGAATCCAATAGTGAACGTTAGGGGATAGATAGCAAGGAATGTCTACCTGTATGGATAACAATTTGAGACAGTGAATGATCTTTCTGATGCATCATCTCAACAGCTTGAAGTGACCTCCCCCTTACCTTATTGGGAACCAAACATGTCGCAAAAAACTTTTGAGGTTATCAACAAGAATTGAGGCATGACTCTTTACTAAACCGTTATTTTGTAAACTTCACCTTCGACGCAAAAGCTTTTCTAATACTTAGTAACACTAGCCTTACATTTTTTATAAGCGGCAAGCAACTCAGTTACTTGAAATGTGATCTTCTCATTAACTTGTTAGTTAGAAATTGCTAGCCTCTTCGTTCCTCAACTTTACCAATGAGTGAACTTCAGCTGGAAAACTTTCAAAGTCTATCGCTACAAAATGGCATGTTCTCAGTTTTTCAAGTGGTCCTAAACTTATGATCAGGAAACTAAAATAAATAAAAAAAAATAAAATTAGAAGAACAAAATTAATAGATGTAAAAGATAAAATAACAGAAGAGCCACGAGTCACACATACCGCCTCACTGAGAGCCTGCAGGTGGAGGGCGGTGAGCTTGTCGCTGATCTCCCGGTATCGCGCATTGAACCAAACAGAGAAGTTCACGCACCGGAAAAATCTGTACGGTCATAGATTGATGTTAGTTTGTGGCAATGTCGAGTTATCTCGTGGCAATGCTTGGTAATCTCGTGGCAATGCTTGGTAATCTCGTGGCAATGCTTGGTAATCTCGTGGCAATGCTTGGTAATCTCGTGGCAATGCTTGGTAATCTCGTGGCAATGCTTGGTAATCTCGTGGCAATGCTAGGTAATCTCGTGGCAATGTTTGGTAATCTCGTGGCAATGCTAGGTGATCTCGTGGCAATGCTAAGTAATAGTGCAGAAATGTTTAATAATCTCGTGACAAAGATACGTTAACTCGAAGCGAGGTTAAGTAATCTTGATACAAAATAAATCCTCAACTCCCCAGAGGACAATATGGTCGTCTTTCGGAAATAGCCTTAAAATATTGTATTTCTTGTTAAATTTGTTCCCTAATGTGTTCTTTGAAGTTCACTGCCGAGTGGCAGTTCCTTCCTCACTTTGACGTCAGTGACAAACCAGTGCCAGTCTAATGATGGTGGTTGTGATAACGGAAATATGAGTACAAAAATGCTAACGTTAAAGGGTTATTAATGACGTTAAACATACTTAAATGAGCAATGAGAAAAAATAACAAATACCTCCTAACAACAAACAGCCACCACCAACACCCCCACACAGCACCTCCTATACAGGCCCTCCCAGTCGCCTTTGATGCCCGAGGTGAGCTGCGGTCCGGCAGTCTCCAGCGTAGCTAGGAACTCGTCGGGGTTGAACGGCCGCAGGCTGGGGGTGCCCTATGAATGAAGCCATTTTCAACATGTGTAATTTACGTTGCCATTGTAAAAGCAATGGTTAATACTATTTTCACAAGGGATGCTCTGTGATGGAAAATACAGTACAATAATGTGAATTATCTCCATCAAGTCTCGAAGTAGTTCACAAAATATTTTTACACGGAACTTATGAAATATTTTAAAAATACCGTACTTGTTCTAGAGCACCAACAAACCTTAATTTTAGATTTGAATTATCAAAGTGACACACGGCGTTCATAAAAGTCTCCCCGTAATCAATTACATTTCCTTCAAAAATCATTCATAGTATATTTCAAAAAGAAATTTCATTTCATTCCATTGAGTTAAAGTTGAAGTGCAATTTCCTGTGGCTCTAATGAGGATTAATCTTGACGGACCCTAATGAACTATTAATCTTCAACAGGAAACACAATGCACAGCAAAATTTTCATACTAAAATCTGACGCAATTCCAACGACTAGGGTGTGCTAATTGAGACAAAATAACTTCGCGAGCTACTCGGAACAAAAGAATAAGTGTAGTTTAAGTACCGGTCAATTGTTTCTTCAATGAATTTGATAAGTTAAAAGATTGAGCCGTCATAATGACCGAAAATGCTGTTCAGCTGATAGTGTGTTCTGTTCACAGGTTAAAGGCTACGTCATAACGCAATCCACTTAGTGTGCCACTGCCCATCTCAAATTACAATTCACTTTACAAAAGCATTTTGAAGATTTACGAATTTCAATAGCCTAAAACGTAGTCATATTTATGAAGTGACCTCTTGTGTTTATAATGAACACTAACAAAGTAGTTTCACAAACCTATAACATGGTAACTCGTAAGGTGACTTAAATTTTGTAAAGTGTGAGAAGAAAAGAACTGCAAAGTTACATAACAGTAATTCTCGTAATATGATCTAAATTTTCCGAAGTATGAGAAGAAAAAAACTGCGAAGTAACAAAACAGTAACTCTCGCAAAGTGACCTAAATTTTACACGCAATGAGAAGACAATAACTGCAAAGTTATAGAACAGTAACTCTTGTAGAGTGACACATAATTCCCACGCCATGGGAAGGAAAGAACAGTGAAGTCATCATGAAACAGTAACTCTCGTTAAGCAACACAAAATTCCGACGCTATGAGAAGAGAAGAACGACGAAGTCATAAATCACTCTCGTAAAGCGGCACAAAATTCCGACGCTATGAGCAGAACTGGAATGCGGGCACTACCTTGTATGGGGAGATGTTGCGATGGAGTGGCATGAGGGAGGCCACGTATCGCTCCAGGGGGATCATGAAGCTCTGCGTGAGCTCCAGCAGGTGGCGCCGCAGCAGGGCGCTCTGCACCTCCAGGGGGCGGCCCGTCTGCACGCCCCGCAGCACTACCTTGCTCAGGCTCTGCACAGTAGTTAAATCATAAGTTACCCCTCCATAACCTCAATACAGCATGTGTCCTCAAGGTAAGAAGGGGGAAGGTGGCATTTTGGTGTCCTCAAGGGAAGAAGGGGGAAGGTATCATTTTGGTGTCCTCAAGGGAAGAAGGAGGAAGGTATCATTTTGGTGGCCTCAAGGGAAGAAGGGGGAAGGTGGCATTTAGTTTGAGATTTGCTCAGACTCTGAAGATAGGGAGTGTATAAGTTAGCTTAATCCTCCATAACCTCAATGCAGGTGTCCTCAAGAAAAGAAGGAGGCAAGTATCATTTAGTAGGGGATTTGCCAAGGTTCTGGACATTGGTTAGATTTATAAGTTACCTCTCCATAATCTCCATACAGGTGTCTTCAAGAGAAGAAGGTGGAAGATATTTAGTTTGGGATTTGCTCAGGCTCTTATTAACATTGGTTAAATTATGTCAGTTGACCCCCCCTAACCTCAACACAGGGGCCCTCAAGAAAGGAGTTAAGTATCATTTAGTACAGAATTTGTTACGACTCGAGACATAGGGAAAGAATAAGTTAGCTTAACAATTCATAACCACACAACACAGGTATCCCCAACAGAGGTAGGAAAAGCGCAACGCTAGTATAGAATTAAATCTGGGGCATCTATGCACCAAGTGCGAGTCCCCACATTCTGCGCATGGAAACAGCAAAATTGGAAAAAGTTTATGATACAAAATAAAATTTGAGAACAAATAAATAGCGAAAAACAGACAGCAATGAACAGAGAAGAATTATCCATAACACGAAAAAAATATTCACTATTTAAACATAAAACGCCTGCCTAGCCTTCAACTCGTGACTTCTCAAGTTCCCCTGAGAGAGCAAATTTTTTTGACAATATAATTGCATACTTTTGAGATGCTCAGGCTCTGAAAACGGGTTGTCTTAATTAATAGGAAGATGCTTAGGCGTGAAGATATCATTACCGCAATTATGCCTTCTCTACTCCTATTATGGTGCGTGACTGGTATCTAACGGCACGAGACTCGGAGTAAGCAACGGGAGTACAAGTTTGTTCTCTTTCTCAGAAAACTTTCTCCGCTAAATTGTCGGTCTATTTTATAGCACCCATGAATGGGAACTAGGCTCGTCTCTGTTGCTACACTCTGTAATGAATACAATAGACTCGCCACACACGTCCTGATGTGTCACGCCTCTGCGCAACGTGATGAGCCCGCAGGTGTGTCTTCAGAGGAGCAAAAGGTGAGCTGACTCAAGGTGCTCACACATGTGTGGCTGGCTGCGTGACGCAAATGTACACATGTGTGGGTGGCTGCGTGACGCAAATGTGACGTATGTTACACGTGCACGGCGCACGTGTATATAAAAAACAACTAACTCAACAGATCTGAAGCCAGCACTCATTGAGTGGGACTAAACATCAAATCAGCGAACTTAGCGCGCAAAGATGTGACAAATGTGAAGCTATTACTTTACACGACTCCCCAACAGTGTATGACTAGATGACAATGATTAGAAAGCGTAAGAAAACATAACTGCATAAACTGCATAGGACTCCATTACAGTTATAATACGACTTAGAAAATATAATTGTATTAGAGTATATAACAATTATAAGGCATACGAATAAGTAACTGCACATGACTACATAGCAATTAAAAGAAGACCTAAGAAAATATAAATGTAAAAGAAAAGATAACATGACGACCGCACTGGACGCTCTCATTGTATGGGACAGGAAAAATTGCGCAACAGTTGCAGGAAGAATACCTTGTCAGGCTGAAGGTGTGGCTTAAACTTGGTGAAGACGCCAGGTTTGTGGTCTAGAGACCGTAGCTGCTTTCTCACCACCTTGCCCTTCCCGGGGCTCCCAACAACTGCTGCAAATAACAATGACTTTCATTCAAGCACCTCCTTTTGCCCGCATGATCACACATGAAGGACTAAAACTAGGTAAATATTAAAGCAGTTTTTAATATTAATCAACAGCGAATATTAAATCAGATGCAGGCCATTGAAAAAAAAGTTGCGCACTATTGAAGAAAAAGCTCGCGCGCAACAGGAAAGGGTACCGCACCTTCCTCAACAGGGTGCACGACGTGGGGCCAGTGATGCAGGGTCTTCGCAAAGAAGGGGTTGGTGACGCCGAGCATGACGTTAGGCGGCGCTGTGGTGCGTGTCGTGTACTCCTTGAACTCAGAGTCGTGGATCGTGAAGAACGGCCGGAAGTCGCCGCTGTACTTCAGTGGTGCTATTAAGCTGCCGCACATACAACCCTCATGTTAATTGCCATGCGGTATTAGGTTGGTAATGTGAAAAGGGTAAAGTGGGTCATCGGTTTTTGAGGGTACCACAATAATGTGACATAAAGTTAACAATAAAGAAGTGATGAAATGATATTTTGGTTATTGAAAGTACCATAATAATACAACATGGAGGCAACAATAAGGGGGAAGAAATGATACATCGGTTATTGAAGGGACAGTCATACCTCACCTTATGAAAGACCCAACTAACGAATAATCTCTTAAGTCAACTTTTCGTCGCTGAATCCGAAAAAAAAATCAAGTGATGGAACGTAAAATGGCAAAAATTCAAATAATGCGCACTCGGCTTCGCAGCCGCAAGAACCCCCACCCCCCCGCCCGGAATTTAAATACACTTGTAGCATCCTGTTTTTGTTTTGAAATTGGCGCCGCATTGGTTAACTCCCAACACCCCGCTGACCTTCCCATTGGCTAGGAGGAAGCTGCACCTCCATGATACCCATGATGCTTTTAGTGTGCCTTTCACCATCATTTGAAACGGAGTTATAACACGCGTACAGGATAGAGTTACTGTTGCATGTCTTATTCATTTTAATAGTTTAATAAAATATTCATTTTACTTTTGGGGCATATTTCAAACAAAATTGGTATACTTTAATATTTTTTAAAGAGTTTAGGGGGTAGTATTGGGGGCGTTGGAACGAATCTGGCCTTTTATATGCAAAATGCAACTCTACTTACAAAAAAATCAGGTTATGAAAGTAACGAAACCACTTCTGGAAATAATTAGTTTCGGAAGGTGAGGAATGGCTCTACCACAATAATACAACATGAAGTCAACAATGAGAAGGTAATGAAATGATACTTTGGTTATTGGAGCTATCACAATAATATTTGAAGAAGTACGCTCTCAATGAGATAATAAAATAATATACCGGTTATAAGGCAACAGAACAATACGCGAAGAGAGATGAATATGTCCGTAAGTGAAGTTTCGAAAGTAATGCAAGAGTCCTACGTACATATAAAGCTTGGTCAGTCACATCCTGATGTGGGATTTCATTTCATACCCAACCCATGAAAATGATTAATTTAAAATACTTTCGTAAGACTGCAATTTCTCTCTCATGAAATGAAGCACATAAACATTTTGAAAATGTTGTACCAAGAATAAGAGATTTTGGCATCCTTTGGCATAATGCACTGCATGAAAATGTAACCCCTTTTCCGTACAGCGCTGCACGACTAACGCGAGAAATGAAGCCTATGTTTTCTAAAGAGCTCGTTTTGAATAGCCACACTGAATGTCATTAAATTGGAGCCAATGCAAAGGAATTGATGCACTAGTGTGAGATAATTAGAGGTATCTGTGCAAAAAAATTGAGGCATCGATGAGAAATAATTGAAGCATAAATGCGAAAGAAAACTTGGGGCGAACTCTTAGATAATGTTCCCTAGCACTAATACATTCGCTAGACATGTACCAACTAGAATAGGTAGAACGAAAAGACTGAGAAACCTCTTCTGACACAGTGCGCTCGATTGCAAGGCTGTGTAAATTGGCGTTGATTTTGAAAGAATTTGCAAATTCGGCTTATTTTGACCAGAGTTTGTTCATAAAATTTAAGCCGCGAGATAGCTATCGATTTCATAACCAAACTTTGCTGAACAAAAAGCCTGAATTTAAAATATTTTTCTAGAGAACGCTCAAAATAATTTCCGATCAAAATAAGCAAAATGAGACGACAATTTAAACCAAAAAAGCCAAACCAAACCACCGTGCCCTAAAGTAATCCTGGTCCATTAAAAATGACATAGAAGATTCTCGACCCCAGAAACCGAACAACTGTACCCCATGATATTTGTGGTCAGACACATACGATATAGGATATTCTCGACCAAAAACAAATAACCGTGCCCTCAAGGGATCAGTTCCAAATACAAAATTCAAGAATCTCGACGCGAGAAGCAAAGTAGCGTGCACTAACAAGACCAGACGAGAGCAGACCTGCGGAGGGCGTGTACGGTATTGGAGGCGGTGGTGGGGGTGGCGGCCATCACAACCAGCGGCTCGGCGGTGAGCACCAGCTCCCACAGCAGCTGCAGCTGGCCTACCAGGCCTGACAGCACCTTGAACACCTGCAACACGGGGTGCATTTACTAGGTCGTCCCTTCTGTAATGTAACAACTCCCTCTCACCTGCAGTCTGATTACTAGGTATTGCCTATAGCAAAGTGACAACTCCCTCACACCTGCAGCAACGCGGGGTCTGATTGCTAGGTACTGCCTATAGTAAAGTGACAACTCCCTCACACCTGCAGCAAAACGGGGGCTGTTTAACAGGTACTGCCTATAGTAATGTGACGGCTCCCTCACACCTACAGAGTCTGATTACTAGGTACTGCCTATAGTAATGTAGCAATTCCCTCACACCTGCAGTTTGATTACCAGGTACTGCCTATAGTAAAGTGACAACTCCCTCACACCTGCAGCAACATGGGGTCTAATTACTAGGTTCTGTCTATAGCAATGTAACGACTCCCTCACACCACATCACTTGAAATTCAAGAGCTAAATTTATATGAATTTTCACTTAAATTTGTTCTTCAAAGATAACTAAAGTTGTGTACCCCAATACTAGATAGATGAGTCAGCTTAACCCTCCCCAACCGCGACAAAGGCGTTCTAAAAAGGGGAAAGATGAAGGCACTATTTAGTATGCAGATAAAGAAACGTGGAATCTAGGCACGCGTGTTCTCACGCAAGATCTTCTGCGCATAGAAACAGTAAATTAAGAAGGAAGGCTATGAAACATGATAAAAATTGAAGAAGAAAGTTAGAGGCACTGAAAAACAGGACAGGAAATCGAAAAACAGTTGTCCTTCAACTAAACAAAAATTATATTTTATTTCAACAAAAAAAAGCCCAACAAACTCAGCACAAGACCTCCCATTTTTTCCCCTGAGAGCATCAACTCCCATACATACAATAGTTGCATAGCCTCGAGGGGGCGTACTTCAAAAACTATGACACTATCATGCGCTGAGAAAAATTTTGTCCCAAAACCGAGACACCTTTATGTGTCATGCATGGGCTTATACGACACACTTAGGTGTGTCAACCATGACACACTTGAACGTCAATCAAGTTTATTCCACATAAATATTCCACTTCATCAGACGGGTCACTGAGTACACTAATGTACAGACAACGTCTAAGAACGTCTGAGAATTAGAAGAAAAATTAGCGAAGGTATTTGGGTTATTAAGAGAATTGTACTTCATTCACAAAATCTAAACACAGTTCGGTTTTATCCAAAAAATTTTAGCCGTTTGAAACGTGAATATGTATTTTAACTCTCTCAACCACTTTAATATGTGGTCAACGAAAATATTCTGTGTATCAAAATATTTCGAATAACCGTGTGAGACTCACAGGTGTCTCAAAAATTTCTCTCAGTGTGAATCAAAAATTCCCCTGCAGTCAAGATCATTTAGAATTTATTTGAACATAAGTTTGTCCTGAACAAGACACAATACACAGTGACCTACAATAAACATCATCTTTATCAATCGCTCATTTCAATCTGGCTCCAGAAAGAGTTTTCAGCTTCTCAACTTGAAGGGAGTGATTGATTGAAATGCAAGCCTTAGAAGAGTCCCCTCTCTAACTTCAGCGACTCGTCTTCTCCATTTGCATTGATCACCAAAGAGCGGCGTTTGGGTGAAAATACAGCGAGAACTGATCGGGAATCGAACCTGAGTCTTCCTCATCGAAAGAGTGACACGTACATAACTTCTCGCGCCAAGGAGAAGGTAGAATCACACCCAGGGAAAATATGCCTACATTAACACTTTTCCTGCTGCGGGTTAAACTGAAATTCAATGCTCAACTCAAATTAGAGTTAATTTTAGAGATCAATTTTGAAAATAACGAACATCAAATAGATCGTGTCTTTATTATTATTATTATTATTATTTTTGGGTTTTCCCGCCGTCTTCGGATCGTGTCTTCATTTAGTTTCCGTTGAATATATATGAAAATATTGAGTTTGCGACTGGTGGTAGGTCAGCAGCATAACGAAGAACCCCTCAGTGACCACCGGTGGGTTCTTTTGCAGGAAACGCGTTAACTCTCTATTGCCATACGTCCTCTCTAAAGAACATTAGGAAATCACTCACATCGTTCTTGCATTCTAAATGATTCGATAAAAAGTTCCCATTTACTCGGTTTCATGAATAATAATTTAAGCGAAATTACCACAATACTACCACGTCAGGGCAGAGACTGACCTACACTAAACAGCACAGTACCACGAGATAACACCGGCACCAGATAATAATTTAAGAGAAATTACCACAGTACAAGAGAATAAAAATTTCGTCGTTACAGAGTAAACATGTCAGAACAGACACTGACCTACCCAAAAATTTCATCATTACAGGGTTAACATGTCAGAACCGACACTGACCTACCCAAAAATTTCATCATTGCAGGGTTAACATGTCAGAACCGACACTGACCTACCCAAAAATGTCATCATTACAGGGAATGTAAGGACAGACACAGCCTCCACTATGCCACAGCACCGCACAACGAGCCTAACACAGGCACCTCACCTGCACCTGATGCGGGATGGGTACATTGAGGGAGGGTGAGGGCGGTGCGACGAGCAGGGCAGGCTTGTCAGCGGTGCAGGGCAGCCGGGTGTGTAGGACCTGCCCCAGCAGGGGGAGCGCCAGGGACTCTCCGGGGCACGGGGGCGGCCACTGGTCGATGTTGTGACACGCGGCCTCTATGCTCGCCGGCCCGCAGTCGAAATACTCCGGCGCCAGCACCTCTAGCACTCGTGTGAACAGTCCCACCAGTGGCAGTACTGACAGCAGCACCACGCTCTGCAACACGCAACCATAGTAGTGGTACTGCTGCAGCACGCAGCAATAGTGGCAATACCGACAGCAGCATCACGCTCTGCAACACTCAACAATAGCAGTAGCACTGACAGGAGCACTACACTGTGCAACACACAATTTTTACGTCGACTTATCGCCGTTTCACAAGCGTGGATCAATCGTTTTCTAATTAATTGTGAAGGGTGGTAAAGTTTCCCTTGTGAGTAAATTTTAGTGCCAACATTTGGGCAAGGATCAGCGCGTTCTCCACTGAGGTATTCCTTCGAGTATGAGTCACGAACAAGACTTACGGGAATTTGACTTGGATTTCCCTAACATAATATCATAAAATTTTACATAACGTTCGTTCATTTCACTAGGTTCACACGGAGTGTTTCACATTTAATGAAATTGTAAACGTAGAATGAGGTTTCTACAGGACGCTTAATTAAAAGTCATTGAACTAGTCGGGCCTGTAAGAAGTTATTAAACTCTATTATACAGAATTTACACTCCCAGCGGCACCTAACGACGACGTAAGTTGTTTGAAAATCCGACCCAAGGGCACCAACATGCCTCGCCTACAAAGAACATCCAAATTTATAAAATAAATACATGAACTCTAAAACGACTTTTCATACAGATGTGATGGTGAAATTTGAATAGTAAATGTGACAATATTTGATTTGATGGCATATGCAAGACAAAACGCTTTGATCAAAAAATTCACGGTGGCAAGATTAGATAGCAAGATTCAAGATGTGATCCCAAAAATCAAGATAATCATAACCAGATTTAATTGAACCCCCCAATTTATGACAGCCAAATTCAAGATTTCAAAATGTGATCCTAAAATTTAAGATAGCAAAATTTAATTTGACTGCTAAATTTAAGATTGCAAGAACAAACTTAAAGCGAGATTTGAATTAAAATATTGAAACTAGCGCCACACACAGGCATCCCTCCCAGATAGGCAGGCAAGCAAGCAGCCAGCGTTGAAGAGGCTCACCTTCTGGAAGTACCCTCTCTTGAGCGACTTGTCCTTCACTTGTCTGAAGTAGACGTAGCCGTACATGTAGCCTTCATCCACCTGCAAGTGGGACCATTATTATCATTACTATATTAGATAGTTCAAAACTGCTTAGCCACAACAAAGGCGATCTCAAAAGAGCGAAGAGAAGGGGTCATTTAGCTTGGACTGTGGAAAACGGGGAATCTATGCTCGAGGTTGCCACAGAGAATACCCAGTGCTTAGAAACAGCAAGTTCAGAAGGAAGAAGAAGAAGAGGAGGGAAAGACGAAGAAGAGGAGGGAAAGACGAAGAAGAAGAGGAAAAGACAAAGAAGAGACAGCGAAAAGAGAATAAGAACTGAAAGAAACAAAGTGAGCACGAAAAGCAGTGAGCACAAAAAGCAGAAGTCCCGAAGGCCTGTCTATAGCTGAGCGCAAGTGAGACCATTCTTCACTTCAATTTTTGCGAATTTGTTTTAATTTGAATGTAAACACGATGTTATGCGTGAACACTACCCTTTTCACATTTAAAACTGACACGCTCAAAGCCTTCAACATTACCAAGCCTTTTCCTTTGGAATATCAATACGATGTTGTCAAGTGAATAATAGCATGTTCAAATTTAAAGCTTACAAGCTCCAAGAGCTACTATAGCTACTATACAATCAAGCCTGTAACTCTTGCGTGAGCTTCCTAGTTGTTTGAAATGATGATTCACAGCTGCAATGTAGCAATAAAATTCCGTGGTCTAGAACAGCCTAAATTAGAACACACAATATGGAGCCTAGCCGTCCGCCATTTGTAACATTAAGCGAATAAACAAATAAGCGTGGGGTCACAATAACACACGCGACTATAGACTAATGAAGGCAAGAACCCCCAGTACACACTCTGTGGTCACCATCAATCAGATGAGGTCACTCGACTCCATCTAAAGAAGAAAAGAAGCAGTAAATATTTTCATTGCAAGATGGCGTAACTGCTGAATGGAAACAAGGTCAAAAGAACCACCTATGGTTACAAAGAACCACCTGTAATTACCAAACACCTATGGTTACCAGGAACCACCTGTAATCACCAAAAATAACTGTTATCACCAACCACATATGGTTCCCAGGAACTATCTGGGGTGACCACGAGGCGGCAGTGAATCAAGGCATCACCTGGTCAGGAGGGGGGCAGGTGGCGGTGTAGTGGAGGAGGGCAGGCGGCAGGAGAGCAGGGGAACAGGCAGAGCTTCGGATCCTGAAGCTGAACTGCACGTTGCCCATCACGCCGCTGTTACTGTCCGGGAACGACAGGTAGCACACGTTGCTGCGCTCGCTCTCCGTCAGCTCCCGCTCGCCCGGGTAGATCATCTGTGCCAAGTGACAAGAACACTCAAGTTTAAATCTGCGCCAAATGACGGTAATACTTCCATTTAATTTCAATCTGCGCCAAATGACGGTAATACTTCCATTTAATTTCAATTTGCGCCAAATGACATGAATACTCAAGTTTAAATCTGCGCCAAATGACGGTAATACTTCCATTTAATTTAAATCTGCGCCAAATGACAAGAATACTCAAGTTTAAATCTGCGCCAAATGACGGTAATACTTCCATTTAATTTAAATCTGCGCCAAGTGACAAGAATATTCAGGTTTAAATCTGCGTCAAATGACAATAATACTGCAATTTAAATCTGCGCCAAATGACAATAATACTGCAGTTTAAATCTGCCCCAAGGGACAGTAATAGTTCAGTTCAAATTTCCCGAAATAACAAAAATGCTGCAGTTTATCACGTTGATCTCGATGTGAGCCACCGTGTACATGGAGTGGATTTTCTTAATGCTGCGGGACCGACCAGTAGTCACAAAACTCAATTTAAAAAAATAATCAAAGTTAAATGAAGGTACGATCCAGTTGATTATTTTTTTAAATTTCTTACTACAATTGACTTTAAATTTAAGTTAGATACTGAACTTGAGCTTCACACATCGCGGTGAACGTGAAAAGTAGCCAGTGATAAGCCAATTAAGTGAGCTGGATCATCTGCACCTGACGGACCAAATTACTAAATAATTTTCACTTTGAGTTGTTAATGATAAATCAATTAGGTCAGCTGGAGCGTTTGCACCTAGGACCACAAATTACTAAAATGTTCAATTTCAAATGATGAACTAATACGGTTGAACTGCGAACTCGCAGATATTACCGACTCGCAGATATTAAATTAGATTATAAACTAGGTCAGCCACCTCTTATCACAACAGAGGTGTTCCAAGGAAAAGAGGCACCATTTAGAATAGATTCAGGGGAACGGGTAATCTACGCAAAATGCTTGTCCTTATATAAAATTTGGCGTGATTGCTTGGGAAATCACGATGTTTCACGGCATCGCACATCTGAGTGTAGGCATTACAAAGGCTAATATAACTTCCTACAAGAAGCACAGATTTTAATAAATTTCATATTTACGGAGTCTTACTTTCCTATTGAACCCTTAAAAATAGCTACAAAATTCAAAGTTTTAGATTTTGTGAGCGAAGAATTAGAATATAAGTTAATTCAAGTGTCTTGACCGACCACAACAAAGGTTTTCGAAAGAGGAGATAGGTAAGCGAAAAAAATTCTGAAAACAAAGAATAGACATCGGCATAGTCAAAAACACGAATCGGTATCGGTGTCGTGAAAAATTCGTAATTGGAACGCCACTAATTGTGCATGATTAGAAATCACGTTGAAACAAGATAGGAAAACGGCAAGTTTTACCAAACCAACAACGTCAACTTTTAAATATTGAGAGTCAAGGTAAGATGCTATTGAGCACTTTGACGCACCCTCAGTTCTTAAAAACATCTGAAAACACAAACAAAACGCCGCTCGATCTCTTTCAACTCAACTTGAATCATACACACTGAAGATACCAAGTTATTGAACGGAAATTTAACCGCGAGTGACGAAGTCCTCTTAAAATATGGGCCGAATCGTAAAATGTTCTTCTACGAACCTTAACAATATGGTAGAAATTCGTCCTAATAATTCAACCAATATGATGCTAGACTGAAGTGTATGATTTTAATCCGTAAAAATTGAAGGTGTCACGCGATGATATTGTGTAACTCGATGACCGACAGTAATTCCATACTGCAAGCGATCAAAATTACATAAAATGTTAAATTATAATTTAATACCATATAAAGTGGGGGAAAAGTCCCCGGACTCCTTTACAATTTGAAATAAAAGCTACTCTTATTTGCCTTCAACAAAAATACACTCAATGGTAAATTTTTCATTTTCACCTTTGAGATAGAATTCAAAATTAAAACCTTCTGTAGAATTCTGAAAGTGAGTAAACGCCAAGCCGTTATTGAAACGCAAAAAAATAGCGTGCCTCTGTTGGAAGTTTCAGAGGAGGACTTCAGAGAGTAAATAAAGCAAAATGAGGGCACAGAGAAAAATGAATTTCTGTTTGGTTTCACGGCAGTGAGTAAACTTATGTGAGGACGATATTTGTTTCATCACACTGTCCTTCCGTAGATACATTACCAGTTAACTTTCTTGGAACTTTTCCCCCACCCTGTTCATCGGTACAAAACACGAAGACTACTCGGACTGAGATTGAAACAAACACACACAAAAAATTCCAAAAAAACGCTCGTCGGGGTGCAGTTCACACTCCAAATGACCAGAACCAAAGAAGGCGGAATATTGGCTCTCAACTTTAGGACATGCAATTCAGGGCAAAATTCAAAATTGACAACAGATCATCAACTGTAATTCAATTGAACGTTTCGTTTAAATGTCAATTCAAAATAGAACGCAGTGAAATTTAACGTGTTTTGTAGAACCATTGTAAATTTTTCGCCACACAAAGCACTAAAGTCGGATCAAGACTTTTCACTGTCGACACCGCAAGCAGGAACAAAAAACTGTTCACTGATTCGCGAATATTGCCTTGATGAACCTAATGAGCGCTTACAATGCCGATAGCTACACAAACTGGCGTCCTGCAACATCAACTGATGAACCCAACTGTGAAGTGAGATTGCATCTCGCTAAATGGCAAGGCGCACTGCAAGTGGCATGGCGCACTGCAAGTGGCATGGCGCACTGCAAGTGGCATGGTGCACTGCAAGTGGCATGGCGCACTGCAAGTGGTATGGCGCACTGCAAGTGGCAGGACGCACTGCAAATAGCATGACGCACGCAACACCGGTCACCACAACACCTCGACTCCATCAAATTAAACCCAAGCGACGAGCTCCCTCGAGTGAAGCTTTGTTGAGTGGGAGCTGGGGGAGTGCGTGGGAGCTGGGGAAGTGCGTGGGAGCTGGNGGGCAAGTGCGTGGGAGCTGGGGAAGTGCGTGGGAGCTGGGGAAGTGCGTGGGATGGGGGAATGTGTGGGATGGGGGAATGTGTGGGATGGAGGAGTGTGTGGAATGGAGGAGTGTGTGGAATGGAGGAATGTGTGGGATGGAAGTGTTGTGGGAATGGAGGGAATTCAGGAATGGAGGGAATGTGGTGGAATAAGGGAAGAGTATCTGGGAACTTGGGGACTCCAAATGAAGACTCCAAGCGTGGGAGCTTGGAGTGTGAGTTGGGAGAGTGAGAGTACAGGGGAGGAAGTACAACTGGGCAGTTGGGAGAGTGAGAGTACATGGGAGGAAGTACAACTGGGCAGTTGGGAGAGTGAGAGTACATGGGATGAAGTACAACTGGGCAGTTGGGAGAGTGATAGTACAGGAGAGGAAGTACAACTGGGCAGTTGGGAGAGTGAGAGTACAGGGGAGGAAGTGCAACTGGGCAGTTGGGAGAGTGAGAGAACGAGTGACAGTTGGTGAGTGGATGGGAATTGCAAGATTACTTGTGATTAGGTCAGGTTGCATTTCCCCAACCACAACAAAGGTGTTCCACTGAGAGGAAAGAAAAAGGCAACATTTAAAATGGAGTTAAGGGAACATGGAATCTATGCACAGGGTGTGTTCCCACATAAGATCCCCGAGCATCGAAACAGTGAGTTAGGAAGGAAATCTATGAAACAAAAAAAGTTCAAGGAGAAAGTAGGTGCTGAAAAATACGACAGAAGTTAACAGAAAAAAGTATGGTCTCAACAAAACAAACTACTCAGTTTTCACAAAAGGTCACTCTTCTTAATCTTCAGTTTAAGATATCACATCTTACTCCGAGTGCACTAAGTAGAATAAATGACATAGCTGTATACCCCTGGAGGGAGAATTACGAATGGTCGCAAGAGCTTCACAAAGAGAGGGTTGGGGAAGAGAGATAACATCGGCTTCTATTAAATCCACGTTTAAATTCACATCAACAATTAACTTTCAAACCCAGTCTTTAAGCCGGAATCATGCAGATATTCAACTCATAAAAACGACGACACTAATAAATGAACCTGGTTCAGTTTCACGAAATTAGCAAGAGCAGTTTTTAATAGCTTCTGAACACGTATTAGCGGCTGCCCGCAACTACCTCGAATGACGCACACGGATCGAGTGATATGAGAAGTCCAATTGAGAGCCTGAAAAAAAAAATGAGTCTTGCTCAAAGCTTAAAAAAATTATACATTTAACGCTAATTGATAGATGCTGTCTGCTGTCATCGCGCACCCGCTGGGAAGGTAATACCAGCACCTAAATTAGGGGGAAACTCGGCGACTTGTTGCTTCCCTTCCATAGCTCCTCAAAAAAGACAGGGAGGTACCTAATTTCAGCCCCTAAATTAGGGGGAAACTCAGCAACTTGTTGCTTCCCTACTATATCTCCTCGAAAAAGATAGAAACTCAACCCCTAAATCAGTGAAAAACTCAGTAACTCGTTGCCTACCTACCATATCTCCTCAAAAACAGCAGGAACAAAATATGTTTAGGGTATTTTAAGCGTCTTTCATAAAAAATTTTTTGCCCACTTTTTTCGACTAAACGAAGTTTTTACTTAACCTTTCTTCTTCTTCTTCTTCTTCTTATACTTCTTCGAATGGAAAGTTGTGAGCATTTTGCAAGAAATACCTTCAGAAAATATATCCGAAATAGAAATATATACGAAATGGAAATATTGAAAGGTTAGAAAAGTCATCCGTCTCCATGGAAACCCAGCAGCATTGAACGCTGGCCACGATGGCATAAGCAGCACACGGAGTCCTCTGACAGGCAGCAGCTCTAGTGCAGAATCTGGACTCAGATAATACAAAAATTTTAGAACAGGACCAACACCACCATCCTCTTCCAACCCCGTAGTAGTACAATTAACACTGGGTCTACTTCTAGATTTAGCGGCATAGAAACATCCCTAGATTTACTTACAGAAATATCCTTGGATTTACGGTTTCAGAAATATCCCTGGATTTACTGTTACAGAAATATCCCTAGATTTATTGTTTCCGAAATATCCCGGGATTTATTGGTATGGAAATTTCTCTGGATAGTGTGGCATCCCTAGATTTACTGCTACAGAAGCATCCTTGGATTTATCGGTATAGTATTACTTCAAGATTTAGTTGCATAAAAACATCCCTACATTCAAGGGCATGGGAACATCCTAGATTTAGTGGTATAGAAGCATCCCAAGATTTAATGGCATAGAAGCATCCCAAGATTTAGAGGCATAGAAGCATCCCTATGCCAAGTTTCTTAGAAACACCCCAAAATTTAATAGCAAGGAACAATGCCTGGATTTAGGGGATTGAAACATCCCAATATTTATTGGCATAGAAACACAGATTTAATGGCATCAAACAATCACAAGATTTAAAGCATCCAAACATCGTTAGATTTAGAGGCATAGAAACATCACTAGATTCAGAAGCATACAACCATCCCCAGATTTAGGGGCAAAGAATAATCTCTAAATTTAGGGCTATATAACCCTCCCTAGATTTAGAAGCCCAAAACGCTCAAGCATTTAGTGGCCTTAGAACACAGCACTTCAGGAGAAAGTTGTTCAAGTAAACAAAGTCGTTAAAGTAAAGCTTAAGCGGTAGAAAGTCATGACGAAAGGCTTTTAAAATTCAAGTTCACATCACCAACAAAAGGAACACTTAAGACTCTAGCTAAACTCAAGAGCATTATTTAGTTGGAGCTCTGGAGAGAAGCATGGAGGACTTGCTTTCAAGGTGCACGGCTCGAGGTAGAACGCGTTCCGTGCACGATCTTTAATGCCTGAATAAGCGGCTTTGAAAACGAAGTTATATCCTTTTCAACGGCGAAACTTCAGCATGAAAAGTTTCAACTAATTTCAAGTTAGAGACTAACTTTCCTTTCGCAAACACAGGCGATTATATCAATGCTATTTACCAGGTCTTATGTAAATGATTGGATTATATTAGTTAGTTTAACCATTTTACGCCCAAGTGGACTCAACGGTCCTCTTTCGAAAATAGCCTCAATATATTGTATTTCTCATTAAATTAGTTCCCTAATATGTTCTTTAGAGTTCACTGCCGAGTGGCAGTCCCTTCCTCATCCTGATATCAGTGATTACCTGATGCCGGCGCCAGGTTAGTGACGGTGGTTGTGATAACCGTAATATGAGTACAATAATGCAGACGTTAAAGAGTTAGCCTCCCTGGCCACAACAAATGTTTATTTCGAGGAAAAAGGAGGTAAACACCATTTAAGTATAAAATCAAGGGACCAGGGTATCTATGCTCAAAGGTGTGTCCTCATACCCTGAGCATAGAAACAGTAAGATTAAAAGAAATTCATGAAATAAGATACAAGTTGAGAAAGTGAGTAATAGGAATTGAAAAAGGAGAGCAACATTGAACCGAGAAAGAGATGATCACTAACAAAAAAAAAATTCCATTTTAACAAGAGAAAGGCCTACATGATCTTCAGCTCGGAACCTCACATCTTTCCCTCGGGAACGCTTATTCCTATGGATACAATAGTTGCATCTCCCGGAAAGGTATCGCACAGATTCACTGTGACAACAGCTATCAGAGAATACATTGCATTTCAACACCGATAACTTTACACCAAAACAGCAAGGATAACCCATAAAAACAACGAACATGCAGCGATAAAACATACACACAATAATATAAATACACCACTAAGGCAGTGACAGCAATATTTTACAACCACGACAGTTAAAACCTAGTCATGCATGATAACTCGCATATGAGTTATATTTGACGACTGACAGCGACACTAAGTCATAAAACGGCTCGTAGAGCCTAATTGCGCTGCCATGGCCACACTAAGCACACTCCGACAGGGCTTTCCATAAGCCGTATTGCACTCGCAAGCGCTCAGAAATGGCGGAATATCAACGCAATTTGCACCAATGAGCAGAACTTTCTCCGTAGCGCAAAATGAAGCGCAACGGTTTCGTATGCTAAATGTATGTCGCAATGCTCACGTCACACTACCTGTTTGTTTGTTACATACGGTGTAGAGTGGGGATATCCCACCGGAGGAAAAATTCTCGCACATCAAAGCCGCGGTAAAAAGAAAATTACGGCCAGAGAAGACGCATTAAATATTTTCATAGCAAGATGGCGTTACTGCTGCATGGAAACAAGGCCACGAGTGTGAGCTCGGCCTTGTTGTAGCGAAGAACAGTTAGTCTGGCACAGTTACCTTGAACAGTTAGTTGGGTGGGGGTGACCGTGGCGCACCAGCATAGCCCTGTTCATGTTTGAAGCTCTACACTTGACGTGCAAATCCGACGATTGATGAGCAAGTTACAAGATTAGATTATTAGTTAGTTTAAGCCTCCCTATCCGCAACAAATGCGATCCAAAGAAAGGAAGGTGGAAGGTACCATTTAGTATGGAGTTAAGGGAACGTGGAATCTATGCAGAAAGGGCATAGAAACAGTGAGAAAGAAGATTATGAAACAAGAATAAAGTTGATGAAAAAAGTAGTAGGTGTTGAAAAACAGGACAGCAGTGAACCGAAAAAGGTGGTCCTAACACAACAAAAAAAAACATTTTATTTCAACAAAAAGAAGGCCTACCTAACTCTCAGCTCGGGCCCTCGCACATTTTCCCCCTGGGAGTGCTAATTCCCATAGGTACTATAGTTGTGTCCTCCTGCGGGGGCAAGTCACAAGATTGAAATGCAAATCCCACGATTAACGTACAAGTCCCACGATTAATGAAGTCAGCTGATTAATGAGTAAAACCCACGATTGACGAGCAAGTTCCACGCACGGCAAAAAAGTGCCATTAGATCCGATTTAATCCCTAATACAAGCAAATCTTTACACAGGACATACATGGAACACCACACAGGCCACCACGGTAGGTAGGCACGGTAGCACCACAGTGCAGTAGACATCAGCACCACAGTGCGGTAGACATCAGCACCACAGAGCGGTAGACATCAGCACCACAGAGCGGTAGGCATCAGCACCACAGAGCGGTAGGCATCAGCACCACCACGATGGCAGCACTCACTGACGCACAACACAGCACATTCGTAGAGCAGAAATCCGACCCGGACGCCCGACGATAGACTTGCCTCTCAGAGAGCTAAACACTAAACAAACTATCAGTGCTCCAGATGCTCCGGTTACACATCATATTACGCCACGCTTAACTTACGCGGTCCAAAAGTAGTTCTAGGTATTTAACTAATGATACAACACTTGAATCAAGTTATGAATGAGTGCGACTAAATTAGACTAGATTATACGTTAGTTCAAGCCTCCTCATCCACAACAAAGGTGTTCCCAAGAGACGAAGCAGAAAGGCCCCATTCAATATAGAACTAAGGGATTAGATTGCATCAGATTAGATGTTAGTTTTAGCCTTCCTAACCGCAACAAAGTTGACAAAACGAGAAAAGAGGAAAGCACCATTTAGTATGGACTTTAGGGAACGCGGAATCTATGCACTAAGTGCATAAAAACAGAAAGTTAGGAAAGAAGTTCATGAAACAAGATAAAAGTTGAAGAAGAAAGTAGTAGGTGCTGAAAACAGGACAGCAATGAACCGAAAAAAATGGTTCTTAACAAAACGACAAACATTTTATACTTAATATAACATATAAAAAAAGACTTTCCAACTCTCAGCGCGGGACCTCACATTTTCCCTCTGGGAGCGCTAATTCCCATAGAAACAATAGTTTTATTCTGCTGTGGTGCTGATGTCTACTAATAAAAAAGGAAGAAATCTTGTTGCGATTTCCACAAGAGTGAGTATTTATGAAGATTATGCAAACGTTGGTGATGGCGCATCTAATTTTACACAGCCTGAATGTTGGTGGTGAACCACAAAAAGTTCCAGGTCGTACAGCGAATTCTCTGTGGTTAGTTAAGGCTCACTCAATGTTCACGCGCACACTTGCGTTCAATTTCTGAATGAGAGTGTGACACTTGAAGGACCTTGGAAACAGCTGCATGAATGATAAAGCGGTTAAATGACCGAGGAAACAGCTGGATGAATGAGAAAACAGTTGAATGACCGCGGAAACAGCTGAATGAATGAGAAAGCATTTTATTGCCAGAGAAAACAGCTCAATCCAAAAGGAAGCGGTTGAATCCAACAAAAAACGGTTGAATGCAAGGCAACACAGTTCAATGCAAGATAAAACAATTGGATGAGAATAAAAACACCTAGATGACAGGAAAAAGACCGAAAAAAAACGCTATAAATGGCAGGAAAAAGGCCTAAATTGCTGTAAAAACAACGGCCATTTAGGCAAGGAAAACAGAAAAACATATCAGCAGAGCAGGAAACCCAGCCCCGGTCGCTGCGGCCAGCAATTATGCGGGCGCTGTAGAGGTGAGGCAACACGCATCCCGGCTCGTGTCACCAAAGACAGAAGGCAATATGTCAATATCTTACGGACCTATCGTCCCACATGTCGCGCACCGTACAATAACAACTGAAGGTTAAACGATCAACGATGAAACGCTCGAGTAAAAGAAGGTCTTAAAATGAGAATTGATGCATGTGTCAATGCACAGGGTGAACAATTTGAGCATCTGTTATGATCAAACGATCAACGATGAAACCCTCAAATAAAATAACGTTTTTTCAAGAGAATTGGTGCATGTGTCAATGCAGAGAGTAGACAATTTGAGCATCTGTTGTGATCAAACGATCAACACTGAAACCCTCAAAAAAGGAAAAACGTTTTATAAAGAGAATGGATGTATGTGACAATGGTTGAAGCAATGTGAGCCGAGCACGTGTTATGAATGTGGTTGATGAAATTTATGCACATATTTATATTTATAAAAATCTGGATGGTGCGCGACTTCTAGGACATACTGTATGTATTTGGGGGCCAACTGTACGTGCGTTGCAGTTCTAGACTATGGAGGTTGCAATTGCATGTCGTTCATCATTTTAAGTAGGTCATAAATATCCTTTGTGTACGAAATAATTACGCTAGTAGGTTATCATTAAATGCACGGTATTATGAGTAGACTATCATATGTAGGTTACTATGCTAGGGTTGTAATATGTGGGCTATTGTGTATAGGGGATGGTCATTGGCAGGTCACACAACAGTTTTCAGTTCCGGTTTTTGGACTAATATATGTACGATACAATTATAAAATATTAGTTATAATTTGCAGGATATCAAAATAAGTTACAGTTCTACGCACGTTACCAGTATATGTAAATATAAATGAAGTATAAAAACAGATATACATGCAACAATCGTTTCAGATTAAATGGCTAGTTTAAGCCTCCCTAACCAGAACAAAGATTTTCCAAAGAGAGGAAGAATGAAAGCACCATTCAGTGTAAAGTAAAGAGGACGTGGAATATATGCACAAGATGCGATACACAAGCTCCCCTTACATATAGAAACAGTAAGTTGAGAAGGAAATTAGTGAAACAAGATGGAAGTTAAAGAAGAAAGTATTATGTGCTGAAAAACAGGACAACAGTGAGCCAGATGAAAGTTAAAGATGTGCTGAAAAACAGAACAGTGAACCAAAAAAGATGATATTGAACAAAACAAAAGCATCTATTCTATATCATCAAAAACAAAGCCAACGCAACTGTCAGATCGAGCCCTCACATGTTTCCCCATAAATACATAAGTTGTATTTGGATGAGGAGACTACTGTGCGTTGAAATAAAATTATCGACTTCCTGTTATACGTGTTACGTGACTCAAATTTCAAAAGAAAGAAGATACTTTACCAAAAGGAAGGTGGAAAAATGTTGCAAAAATCATTTTTCATCGGAAAATATATTGAAATTTTAAAAACCCATAAAATATGTTGCTTAATTGTGTCAAATTTGAAAATTTCTTTGAAGAAAAATTAAAATTTCAAAAGCTCGTAAAAAATTTAACATAATTGCATTAAACGTACAAATTTCTACCCATACTATTCAGAGACATTGTTAGAACTTTAATTTTGTACAATTACTCATGATGTGAAGAGCAGGAGGGTACAAATCAGGAGAGCGAAACATGCACCTACGCGATCTAGTGTTGCTGCCTCAGGGCCAGTCGGCTCGCATATATCCCGAGACGAGAAGACGGCCACATTCTAGTCTCCATTCCAGCAATGATCATTCGATGACTACAATCGTACTTCAAATAAGCTCCAGTGAATCACCATTTCTTTAACAAATGAGTAGCAGTGAATTCAGGCAAGTTGTTTTTCTTTCTCAATGAGCAACTGTGACAGGTCCGTAAATAGTATTATTTGATAATAAAAATAATACTAGCATTGTTTGAGGTTGCTTTTCCAGTGGGGTCACCAGATAATATCGTAAATTGCAATTGGTTTGCGCCATTTCCGCCCTTTCGGGTTGTTACCAAGAGCCTCGCTGGTCGTACCACACTCTAGGTACCCTCAAGCGAGCTGAGTCATTCATTAATTGGGGAAAATATGCTAAATCAAATGTTGTATGCCTCGCACGTAGCTTTCAACTGCTTAACATAGAGCATGAACTCCGCTCGTCAACGCTCACAGAAACCACGAAGGATGCAAGGCGTCTCACCCTGTGTGATAGCAGTTTTGAGGGAACATTCGTGTGATTTGTTTCCGGAAAGCGACGATTTTATTCTTCGTTGACAAAACATCGCTCGGGACTGGATACAACGGACGATGATATTTAGAATGCCTGAACTGATAAAAACGTCCTATGGTTAACTAGAAACTTCCACCATTTGTCAGAAATGAAAATCGCCTCCACGAATAAAAAGCGCGAACTAGATGTGATGCTCGAACCATTCTTCAAGTCTAATATTATACGTGTAACTTCGTATTTTAGTATTATTATATCAACGAGAAAAGAGTTGGGTGGAAAATTTACGTGGAACTTATTATTTACGAGCCATACCATCAATATTTAATTGTTTAACGAAATGTAGCTCACAATTTTAAAAGTAATGATTAATAATCGTTGGCATAACTTAAATAACTTGCTGTGTTATGTTCTAAAGTTAAAACACAAAATGAAAACTTTCAGTTAAAGAGCTATCGAACAAACCGGAGGTTCAGTGCTTTTTCCTTCAAACTTTCATAAAAGGAAATATTCTTACACAAACTGGTCCGAGGCATGCATGTAAGACGCAAAAATAATCTGCAATGTAGACTAACCAATGAGAGTGCAGTCTCAAACAATCTAAAACGTCAAATTCAAACATAAAATGAGAACGCGGCACTAAAACAACGCGGTTCAAGAAGCCATACACAACAGACATTCTTCCAACGCTTCTCGGCAGAAACGAGAACAAAATTAGCACACCGAGTGAGATGCCAGCAATTCTCACAGAAGCACAAAAACGTGGCAAACAGTTTACATCACCACAAAAATGGGCAAACAATTTACGTCACCTCAATTAACACTACACCGTCGAGGCGGTACATCTGGCAGCAGCGTAGGCCCAATTAGCAAGAACTTACGGTGCCAGCCACAGCGTAAGTTGCGCGACAACCCGGCTCGAAGCTGAGTGCCTGGGAAGCCCGCGAGGTGAAAGGCCCGCAACTTGCAGGCAAGCAGCACGTGGGGCAGAGTCGCGTGGGTGCCTGGCCATGTGACTGCAGCGCCTGGCCTTGCTGCTCGTGCGAGGTTGTGCTTATCGATCACTGCCGCGCTTTGTGGGTGTGTGCAAGGTGTTATGCGTGTGCACGCACGGTGCTCTGCGTGTGCACGCACGGTGCTTTGCGTGACACCACGAACTGCACGCACCAACTATTGAGCAGAACCAGGCTGTTCCATCCCCCGCGCCAGCGCATGGCGACCTTAATACAGGCATCACAAACTACAAGAGTTTTACGGCGCATTCCTTGCACCAAAGACGACGGCCGACCTTGCTTTATTGATCCCCTGACACCTTGGACACTTGACGAAGGACGTACACTTACACCTACTGTGTTCAAGAACTACGCGTTTCTTAAGCCCCGGACACCTTGAATGAACGGACGCCTGACGAAGGACGGACTATCAGATCAACGAATAGAAGCGGCGTGTAAGGATGAAGCGGTTTCTAAGCCCAAGTAATCTTTGGACAATTTGCGTTCAAGGGAGTTCGGTCGGAGCAGACACGCACACAGCGACACGTCGTTTAACGCATGCGCACATGGAGCTTGGTGTAACTCGATGCTGTAGAAGAATAAAGCGAAGGCCTTGAGGAGGCAACTGCAGACCTCATGAGAGGGGCAATTCTAAACCTCGTGTGAGGGGCAACTGCAAACCTCATGTAAGGGGCAACTGCAAACCTCATGTAAGGGGCAACTGCAAACCTCATGTAAGGGGCAACTGCAAACCTCACGTAAGGGGCAACTGCGCGTATCAAACGAGGAGGCAACAGCAGACATCAAGTGAAGGGAGTTAGTATGTTTGAAGGCGCCACAACTCAATGCCCAAAAATCAACAATTCTAAAACATTCCATCCTCTTGATTACTGAACCATACATTTTTCGTACAACTCCGCCCCGCATGAAGCAATACAATACTTCTCATACCAGTAAGACCGCACTTACTACAACATTACCATCCTTCGTACAACTCCGCCCCGCATGAAGCACCTGACTAAACAATAAGACCGCACTTACTAAAACATTACCATACCAGAAAAGATTTCTCCCAGCAATCACCACACTACATCAACAGCAGAACACGCACTTCTCATTGCAGTCACGCGGCCCTGGACACATAACGTAATTCCTTCTCATGTAGAGCACCACAGAGCTGCGGCATTGATGATGATTGATCGATGGGGTCTGAGTGTGACACGCACCCTGAGTTGTCAGACTGGTCTTTGTCTCGGCAACACTAAACAGCATGGCCTTGTCAAATGGAATATGCCTTGTACTCACGCAGCATTTGGATACTTCGCAAGGGGTTTTATATACTGAGCGCTCACAAAAAGCTAAGTTTCATGGGCACAATGTTAAATTGGATCATTTTGAGACAGTTTCAATAATACTGATTTCATGATGGTGTTATTAGTTTACGACTTCCTAGCCACATCGAACGTAATCCCTCGAGAGCGAAGAGACGATCATTTAGCATGAAATGCAAAAAAACGGGGAATCTACGCACAAAATGTGTTCACACAGAGGATGCCGTCCCCATAGAACCAGCACGACAAGAAAGAAGAAGTAGAACAGATGAAGAAGAGATCGTGCAGAAAGAAGCAAAGTGGGGACGAAAGATAAAAGTCTCAAAGGCCTATCTATAGCTGAGGTGACCGGACAGGTTATGGCCATGAAAAAGGTAGAGCAGGAAATGATGTTGGCGTGTATTGAGCACTACATGAACATGTGTGGAGACCAACGCAGGTGTGCACACACAGCCGCACGTTTCTGCTCTCAGCTGATGTTTTTTTTCAAATAATTCAGTGAGGTAGTGGGAACAAAATAAAATCTGTATTGGTTACGAAAGGTACGAAGGCCAGGGAAATGATGACCCACTGGATTGTGAGGTATTGATGAGCAGATACGCGATCAAACAGACTCAGTCCATTTTTGGAACGTTAACAAAACGTCAATCATTCACTGAAGCGTATTTTGGAACGTTAACAAAACGTCAATCCTTCACTGAAGCGTATTAGTTTCACAATGCACGAACACCAGCAAAAACCAATTACAATTTCACACATTATGTAGGTCAGCGTTTCCTCACACGCTATACAGGCCTCACCTGACACTTCCACAACAAAACCAGACTTGACATTTCATACAGTGAGTTATTAACCTAATAATTCGGCAGTAAAGCTAGATCTGGCATTCTCTGTCGCTATTTCCTCCACCGACTCGCTAACTGCGGCGGATTAAACTGCAGTTCATTTCTCAGCTGAAAATTAACCTTTATATCTAATTTCAAGCTTGAAATGAACGTAAGTTTCATTGAAATGTACTTCTATTCCTAGTGAAGCATGCATAAACATTGTGACCAGAGGTGGGTCACGCCGAATTAACGTGTTGAACTACCGTCACACTTTCCATTAACTTCTCATGTTGAGTTAGGTTGTGAGTAGCAGAGTTTAAAAAAACCACTTTACTACTCGAAAAAAAAATTGCATCTTTCCTAAGTATGAAAATGTAATAGCATAGTGATATTTTACCTCGTGTGCTTAAATCTTTCAAATAAGATGTTGAAATAATTGAAATGCTGTTCACTCACTCTGAGACGTGAGCAATTTACCTGGTGGTAAATTGGCAGTGAACGTGTTAACTGCCACACTTCCCATTAACTGCCACACTTCCCATTAACTTCTCACTTCCCATTAACTGCCACACTTTCCATTAACTGCCACACTTTCCATTAACTTCTCACTTCCCATTAACTGCTACACTTTCCATTAACTTCTCACTTCCCATTACCTGCCACACTTCCCACTAACTTCTCACTTCCCATTACCTGCCACACATCCCTCTCACCAGCCGGAGTAGTTCACTGTACATCGGTACAATAAACTCGACCTTGGCCAGCAACTGAGGGTCACCACATGAAGCTCTCGCACAGCGGCCTCCAATACCAGCACAGATTGAGATGAGAAAGAACAGTTACGGCATTTTTTACTCTCGTGGAACTTGACCCACGACAGCCTCCTCGTGAGGTATGTTCGCATTAAGCCGCCACATCGCGGCATAAAGATTCATAGAGTTAGCGCTTGTTTTTCTGGCTAGAATATTTACCGTAAATGCAGTACTACAATAACGGAATACCTGCACCTTTTTCGAACCATAACAGTACATTTCAACTAACCCTATTCTGATGAATCTGGAAGCGCAGCTGCTGCAATGGTTGAATTAAATGCCTGCAAACTGGTGTGTTGCACTCATAATAATGTGCGCATAATAACTCCAGTGAACAAACACACGAGACAAATTAAAAGCGGTTTTTGCCACGCAAAAAATAAATAACCCTAATGTTGGCGCATGTATCGCCTCCCTTCACTCTACTTTCAAACAATTCACATCTCATTGGAGATTTTATGATTTCGTTTTGTCGACGAATAACACAAGAAATCTTTAGAACTTTCTAGCAGCGTTGTCAGCATACCACGCACATGCTGCAGCACGTAACGTAAACTCGGAACTTACGCTGCCAGCTGTACTGGAGCATAGCCTAGCCAAGGATCACCCCGCTAGACGTACAAATTTTTCCATATTGGATTCAGTCCGCACGTCTACTACGACGACGCAAATTGTCTAACACCCGAGCAAAGTTCTCCGTCGCTGAGCGAGAAGAAGCTCCCACACGAGCGTTTCAAGACAGGATTGTGCAAGCAGCGCAACGCTGCTCGGCTTTCACCCATGCAGCGCTTCCGTTAGGTTGTGACACAGGATGGCGAGGGGCCATTGTTGCTGTCTGTGTTGTTGGTGCACTCGTGCACTGGCTTACAGGTCCCACAAATTTGTTAGGTAAATAGTAATATTCAAGCAAGTAGGTGTGCTTAAAAAGTAATCACTTGTGAACAGCAGTACAAATGAAACAAAGCAAAACTCAAATGCTATATTTTGCAGCTTATTGTGCAATTTAGATCCCCCGACATGAAACTGCAGTGATAACAAAAGACTTTTCTCTGAATTTCATAATCTTGCATGCTATCGTCAGCTATTTTCAGCCTATAGAATTGAGCATAAATTTTAAATGTATAAAAAAAATCATCACACAAAGAACAATATATAGAATGTCATAGTTCTTAAAATTGAAGAAGGTTGTCAACCAAAATTAGATTAGATGTTAGTTTAAGGCTCCCTAACCATAAAAAAAAAAGCATTCTGAAGAGAGGAAAGCACCATTTAGTATGGAGGTAAGGGAGCATGGAATCTATGCAGAAAGGGCATAGAAACAGTAACTTGTGAAAGAAGATTATGAAACAAGATAGAAGCTGAAGGAGAAAGTAGTAGATGCTGGAAAACAGGATAGCAGTGAATCAAAAAAGGTGGTCTTTTACATAACAAAAACATTTTATTTGAACATAAAGAAGGCTGACTTAACTCTTGGCTTGGGACCTAACATTTTCCTCCTGGGAGTGCTAGTTCCCACAGATCCAATAGTTGTATCCCCCTGAGGGGTTGTCAACCAAAAATAAAAGATAACTAAGCCCCAGCAATTGCAGCTACATAAAAGTAAAAGACCGATCAATCATTTTAACCAAAATGAACGTAGAGAAGCAGACTACCAAGTAACAAATGTTTTTTTAGCATGACATCTACTCAATGTTATACCTGACACCTTGATTACAACCCAGCCACAACACCTGGTCAGCTGCACAAATAAAGCCAGATGCACACCTGGCATGCTTACTTTTGTGACCTCCATGTACATCATGAAATAGAGTTTGTGTTGAAACAATTTGCAACAAAACACAATCATGATAAAACCTGACATGTTATATAATTAAAAACTGAAAATAACTATTGTGAACCTATACTCATCTGTCATTTAAGACATCTGCTATGCTAAAATTTTGCATGTTAGAACTGCTGCCTACCCACGCTCTGCCCACTTTGCCATTTAGGGTCAGCTTTCACAAAACCCAATGCCAAATTTTGACTAAGAGGACTATCCACATATGTACCAGATAGCAAAATCAATAAATTTCTATTATTTTTTCAATGAGAAAACACAGATAATAGATTCAGATTAGGTTAGAATAGGATGAGATGAAATTAAATGAATTAGACTTTTGGATCATTTAAACTAAAGAATAATAAATACAGGTCAGCAATCTCAAAGCAACAATGAAAATTCAATCATTTTTGATATTCAAGGTTTGACAGCTGTTTAGGTCTCAACAAGTAATTATTGTGACAAAACTCAGTGAATTTCATTTTCTACTTGCATCAGGAGGGTGCAAAATTTGGACATTCAGTTGGCCCAGCTTGCTACACAGTCAAAAAGAGGAGTGTGCATCTCAAGAACCAAAAAATTAAATGCTAATGATTCAAAAACAGATCTTTTTACAGGACTGGGTGTACAGTGCATAGACCTCTTTTTATGAGAAAGACAGAGATATAAAGAATAATAGAAAAAGCCCAACTAACTACAAATTTAAGCCAACAACAGTGTGCATCCTGCAACAACTGTTGCTGACTGATTCTGTAGAGGGTAACTATGGAGACTTTTGAACCAACATGAAAAGATGAAAAAAATTATGAGTTCTAGAGGAAATAAATGACCACATCATAAAAATAAAACAGCATTAAAAGCTACTCAGCAAAGCCAATCCTTATTTTCAATGTTAGGCACCTAACATGCATGAGCTGTTTACCAGAAACTCATCTTCTACACAGTAGGCACTGAAAACTTTAGACAGCTAGTGAAGTGAGTGAACTTGACATGATCAGGCCAAGCCCTCATAGTCGTTTCCATTATTGTATTTTTTAATGTTCAAATATAGCAAAACAGGATAAGTGTTAGCAATAAAGGAGAAAGGATTCTATATGACAATTTCAGAAAATTTACTCCAAACAGGAAGAGTCCCAAGCAAATTTGGCTGAGCTGAGCCATTAAGGGAAGCGTCAAGTTAATGGGGCGTCGTGTTTATGTAATGCCCGATTTATGTGAAACTTTGCCGTTATATGTAAAAATGAATTCGCATACATTTTGATTTAGTGATTTTTTAAAAATTATTTTCACTTTTCGAGTAAATGACAATATTCAGATTTTTGTGTACATTTTCAAATTTCTACTTCACTGACATTGTCCAACCAATTTTTACCATTTAACTTGTAAAGTGAAGAAAAATGAATTAGCTATAAAAGTACGATTTGTCCTATTTGACTGTTATGAGTTTTTAGAAAATTATTAAAATACAATTTATTTTTTCTGTAAATATTTTCAAAAACCTTAGAAAAAAAAACTTTTAGGACAAGAATTGTAACTGTTTTGATCATACTTCAATAGCAAAGATATTTCTCTTCATTTTTCAAGCTAAATTTAAAAATTGATCAGAAAATTCCTGAGAAATAGAAATTTTAGGTTGATTTTTTTTTTAAATTGAACTGAGAGAAACATCTCTGTAAAGTATATATCATTCTTTGCATGCTAAGCTGTAGTAGGCAAACGCACATATTTTCAAAGCAATGAAGCATAACGTTGAATTCAGCAAAAATTCTCTATAACATGAGTTAAAAATATCAAATTTAACCCCCTAGACCATTTTTAACTAGACGCTCCTCTTGCAACTTTTGTTGTCACTCACGCATTAAGTAGAGCTGCTACCCATTGTACATATGAACCAATCATGCACAGGTATCAGAGTGGAAGTAAATTATGAGCCATTAACCCTTTACCATCAGAATTTTGTACTCATATTACTGATATCACAACTACTATCATTTAACTGACACTGGCATCAACTAGTCATCAATTTCAGGATGAGGAAGGAACTGCAACTTGACAATGAACTTTGAAGAACACATTAGGATACAAATTTTACAAAGAATAAAATATTTTAGAACTGTTTGTGAAAGTGGATTTTGAAATCCACTTTGATGATAAAGGATTAATATAACTTACAGAGCATTGTGATAATGTACCTAGATCACAGAAATGTGAATAATGAACCACTAATGCAACTTGCAAACAATTCTGGTAAAGCACTTCAACTCTGGCATTAGAAATTAAGAATCACTAATGTAACTTACAAAGGATTATGAGAACACATTTAGACCCCAGGAATATGAATTATGAACCACTCAAGCAACTTGCTGAGGATTGAGATACCGCACTGGACACCAAGAGTAGAAAATTAAGGAAATTAATAATATCTGCAATTTATAAATTTTTGAAGAATATTTTTATTTCATTTGTATTTCAGCTGTCTTTTCACATAACACTTTTTTTAACTGCAAGAGAGCCAGCCAGAGAAGCATTCAAAACTTCTAGCAAAGAATTAGATTTAAAAATTCTGAGGTGGACGAAATGACCTATATAAACTATCTCAAGATATCTTTCAAAACATTATTTGTGTCTCAAGCAAGGAAGTCGGAGGAGAGTATAATATTTCTAGTACAGAAAAAGGTTTCAAAACAAAAGTCTAAGAGAGCTTTGAAATGTACTTCAAATAACTCATACACTTTGCTACATGTAAAAAGTTTTTATGATAGTTTTCAGAGATTTGTTGAGTTATTTTGAATTAACTGCACACTTTTAACATGACTTTTTTGCATTTTGAGGCTGCTTGGAGAATACCATATGCAATTTTGAATGCAAAAAGCAATAATGACATAGAATGCATACTTGCAAAAAGCTGCCTGTATGCCAGAACTGTGTGTAATTTTAAGATTGGTAAATCAAAAATTCATGAAATAGCTTACAAATTTTGTAATCTGCCACTGAAATAGTTCAAATTTGAAATCATCATTTTGAAAATGTTTTGGGAAGAATAATTGACCCCTATATAGTTCCAAATTCTTTTTGCGTCTGGGCATAATAAAGCAGTCCTCTATTAGTTCTTGAGTAACTAAATTCTACTTTAGCTAAGAAAATGAGATGTTACAGAAAATTAATTGATTTATATTCATGTCTATTTAATATAAAAACTTTCATCCCTTTTATAAGATTGAAAATTTTTCATAAAGCATAGTCAAAATACCCTCCAACTCCATCCATTAGAAAAGGTGGGCTGCTCAAATCCTCATGACCAGCGGAAAGGTGTCAATATTCATCAGGTTTCCATTAAAAATACCTAAAATCATTCCAATGAAGACCATGAGCAGCTGAGCCCTTGTAAAAGTACACTATATCAGTCATTAAAAACCTGTTTTCAGCTAAGACAGGTTTTTGTGCACTATGAGTGTTAACACAAAAATTTGTGGATAATGACATCACATTGTTATTTTTTCAAAAATTTACTTCTCGTACATGCAATAGTGTGAGTTTTTCCCATTTCAGCTATTGAGAAAAAAAAGAGTGAAACCGAACCGACAAGCTTTCCCTAAACTGCCCATTATTACAGTAAAAATTTCAATCTCACCTCTAATGCTTGACCGAGTTCCAAGTCGAAGGTAACAACGCATATCGCGTGTACCCAATTGGAGAAATTCTCCCAAGGAACACTAGTTGCATCCTTATTTTCAACAGGCGCCATAGCGAGAAAAGTTTGCTGGGCGCCACACAACACACTCTCACAGATGCTACCAGTCCATCACTGATTGTTGATGCGAAAAAGCAGCAGAGTTGAGGGTTTTTTTCCTTCGAATCTAAATTTACCCTAAAAATAAATATTTTACCTTACTTTAAAGAACCAAATTAATTCAACCAACGACTGAACTAAAAAATAAAATTTATGAAATTGACTGAAGAACGTTCAGTTGATACTCATAATAGATATTATTATGCTTAAATTTTCATTCAAATGGGTCCCCTATAAAGAAGGAAAAAGCGGATGATATAATATGAGAAATGGAGTGTTCGGCTATTTCCGCTGCAAATAAAAAAAAACACTGAACCATACGGAAAACTCTAGGCAATTGGGGAGAAATAGAAAATCGAATGGCCGAGAGCATTTACTGCGAAATACACAAGCACGAAATGCACAAGCACGAAATGCACACTTTCAACCGAAAAAATGAGATTAGGTGCTGAGATGGGTAAAAATGCTTCAGGCGGCCACAAATTTCGAAGAAGATCAATGCGGCGCTGTCTTCTCCCTCCAACTGCCGTTTAACATCTCCTGGCGAAGTAAGGAGAGTACGTTAGCTTTAGTATCTCTTAAAGGTCCTAAACCGGATTATACAGGCAGAGGGCCGAACAGTAATAGTATTAGTAGGGCGACAGCCAGAACAGAAATAGTAATAATTGGGCTACAGCCTGAACAATAATAGTTATAATAGGGCGACAGCCCGAACAGTAATAGTAATAGTAGGGCAAAAGCCCAGAGTAATTAGTACTCTAATAGAACTTCAACCCATTCACCAGAAAAAAAGCATGGGTCGACCGGTCTAAAAACTCCATGAACACCAACTCACTAGCAGACATGCGCCCAGTCTAAGAGTGACGAACCTCCATGTTCATAGAGCTGGGAGTTCCTCCGACGACAGATGGGTAGGGCGAGCTTGCAGAAGTCATGTCGGTGTATCGCTCACAGCCTCGGCTTCGCATCATCTTGGCGCCAGTGGATGCGTAGGATTCCCATCTCCAACCCAAGACCTCCCGAAGAGCGAAGGCAGAGCGAAGCAGCGCGGTGACGGCGGGCTTAAGGGTCGTTTACACTTGGGGACATTTCGGCCGCGAGGCGCGACACGTGTATATGAGGCTCACCATTGAGTCTCATATTTGTGTGTGTTTATATGAAGTTCCCGATTCGCCACGGTAGTTATGAAGCTCTTGAGTGTCGCGCATTACAAATTCGATCAGAGCGAATGGGGAACTTCGTATATATACACTCGAATATGAGCCTCAGTAGTGAGCTTCGTTTACACGTGTCGCGCCTGACGGCCAAAATGTCCCCGAGTGTAAACAGACCTTAAGCCTTTCATCCTCTTGTCACGTGTTAGCCTTAAAACGTTGCAGAGAAGACGCATACAAACCCAGAGCTTAGGTTCGGAGCAAATTAGCCCCGCAGCAGAACAACGTACAACCTGCGGCAACAGGGAAGAGCTACCCATGCACAGAGTCAGTAGCCGGTAGTTATGTTCTGCTAATATTTTGGGCAGATAGCTAGAGCAGAGCTTTTTCTGTTGTGTCTATGAAAGCTACAGTAAACTGTATACTGTATTTCGTCGAAATTAAACTAGGAGCCGTCTACTAGCGTGCCAGGACTGCTCTCAAAAATCGGTTGACCAAACTTAGATCGATATTTTAGATTCTCAAGGTGCGAGAATTGATTTTCCTTAACTGAAAACCATATAGACTTAAATGTAAATTTGAGATTAAAGTCTAAATTTAAGTGAATTGCAAATAATTCAACGTCAAACGAAACGCTTAACCTGAGCTTTAACCTAAATCTGACCGTCTTCAATCAGATTTTGCCAACGTTCTGCGCAGCGAAGGCTGGCAGCTCTTCGGACTCGGCCAGTAAACGAAGAAGAGTTCGAATCTTCATCTACATCGTCCCCAACATGACTGGAATCAGGAACCTTGCTCTGCACGTCGTCCTCCGGTAATTTTGTACCTAGAGACGAAGGAGTCAATAAGTAAGACAGTAGACGAGACGTGCCTGTACACTTCCTCACGTGCTCCGCCTTTGAAAGCTCTTGCAGCAGTCACCTCACCTATTGAATTTTGCAGTGGTTGCCGCGATTACTTTTTTTCAACTTGCGATAACGATAATTTTTTTCCAACCTGCAATAAACAATGAACGATAAAAAAATTTCAAAACTCAGCCTGCGGTAAGCGATAAACGGTAAAACGATTGCGATAAATTTTACTTTCTTTGCGATAACACAAGCGATAAATAATAAGTACCTTTATTTAGTTGAAATATTATACTATACTACAATACTCTACAAATTTACATCATAATTAAAATAGTCTAGCTTAGGCAAAACAAATCCGCAGTGAGAAGACGGTGCATGGGAGAGAGCGGCACACACCCCTTAACTCGAGAACTCCAGCGAGACAGGCGCACTGTAGCTGTGATTGGCCAGCTACACACAGACGCACACACACTTTTCAGCTCTCATATGAGGTTTTTCAGGTCTGAAAATGTCAGGCGGGCTGTTGTGACTATTGCCGCCCTGCAAATTTTTTAAATTTTCACAAAAATCGTCATTGAATTTTTTGTTTATCGTTCCTCATTTTTTGGGACGAGCGGTAAGTGAATGAGCGATTATTTTAGAAAACTGCGATAAACGATAAGAGGTTTGACCTCAGTGATAATTATCATATATCGTTTATCGCTTATTTTATCGCAAACGGCAACCCCTGGAATTTTGCTGCACCGACCGGACTATTCCTAGAGGGTAAGATGTTTGTTTTAGGTTCGGTTCTTTCAACAAAACGACGTGGCCGAACTGCAAAGGACGATGAAATAAATTTTTATATCTGTTAGGTCGATCAGTTGACTGCTTAATTAATGTAACAAAAAATCATCGTGGTGCCTTTCCGTCAACATCCCCAAAACTTTCCTCAATTTCGAGTATACGCCTCTCATGAATTCCGGAGTACCTAAATCTGGATCGTCGTCAGCTTCCCCCCTCTGTAAGAAAGGGCAAATTGTAAGAGAATCTGTAATTGTATATAGTGGTCTCCTAGTAGCCTCAAAATACAAATAATTATCTTTTAAGTGTAAATTTAATTCTTAAAAGCCCATTAAATCTCAGACAACTGTCATAAAACTTTCCACAAATAGCAAATTGTATGAGTAATTAGAAGTACATTTCTGAGGTCTGTAAGATTTTATTTCTGAAATCTATTTCTGTAGCGGAAATCCTAGACTTTTCTCTGACTTCCATGCTTAAGACAAAAATATTGCTTCAAAAGATGTCTTGAAAGAGTTAGTGAAGAACATTTCCTGCATCTCAAATTTTTTAAACCCAATTCTTTGCTGGATGTCTTGGATGGGTAAATGTTGAGGAGATGCTACTAATCAATTTTCAAATTTTGTCTGTCTCATGGTAATGACAGTGCAAAAAAAAATCAATATGTAATTTAATACGCTCACAAAATTAAAAATTCCATTCCAAAGAATCGCTAAAGGAACACATTTGAAAACATTTTACATGAATGACATAATGCTCACCGATGCGTGATTTTTGAATTATTCAACTTGAAAGTTATAGAAACGTCATATATAAAATTGAAGGAACGGACACGTAAATATGCTGTAATCCGATATTGACGTAACGATGGATGAGGTTAGGTTAGGTAATGTTAGGTTAGTTAAATAAACTGGCCTAAAATAACATACCTAAACCTAAAATAGCTAACCTTACTTTGCCCAAACCAACGCTGTTTTTTCCCGCCAAAAAGTGGGCGTGTCCCGCCAAGAAAGTGGGCGTGACCCAACAATGCGGCGACTAAGCAACCGACTATATAATATTATTTCTATCTGAACGTAATTATTGTCATATCTTGAAAATAATGCATCAGCAAGCAGAATGTCATTCATATAAAACATTTTTAAACGTATTCCTTTAGTGATTCTTTGGAACAAAATTTTTAATTTCCATGAGCGCATTAAAATATATAGTAACCAAAATAAAAACAAATTTTCTTGTATGCAATTTATCGGGCAAATGAGTATTTAACGAGTTATAGTGGTATGTTAATTTTCGCCTTCGATGGCTGGAATGCGCTCGATCATTCAAGCACGTCGAAAGGGAGAGTTCATTGTAGTCTTCTCCTCATAACAATTTCTTCCCACTTCAAACTTTGGAGTTGCGGTAATTTACTGCTATAACTAATTAAATACTTATTTGCCCAAAAAAGTGCATGGAAGAAAAGTTGTTTATTTAGATGCAATTCCATTGATACAGGCAACAATATTTCAAAAATCGATTAGTAGCATCTTAACACTAACCAAAAAAATTTTTTTTTTTATTTATAAATTGCAGATATTACTTTCCTTCACTTTCTACTCTGGGGCTCCGATGAAGTATTTCAATCCTCTGCAAATTGCTTGACTGGTTCATAATTCATATTGCTAGGGTCTAAGTGCATTATCACAATCCCTTGTATGTTACATTAGAGGTTCATAATTCATGTAACTGTGATCTAAATACAATACCAGAATGTTTTCTAAGTTGTATTAATCCTTTACCTACAAAGTGGATTTCAAAATCCACTTCCATAAACAACTCTAATATATTTTATTCCTTGTGAAATTTGTGCTCTAATATGTTTTTCTAAGTTCATTGACAAGTGGCAGTTCCTTCTCCATCCTGATATTGGTGACTACCTGATGCCAGTGCCAGTTTAATGATAGTAGGTTGTGATTATGGTAATATGAGCATAAATTTATGAAGTTGAAAGGTTAATGGTTCAAAACTTGCTTCCACTCTGGTACCTGTATATGATTGGTTCATACACACAATGGGTGGCAGCTCTACTTGATGATTGAGTGACAACAAAAGTAGCTTAAAGTCTTAGCTCAGGAAAATTTTCTTGTGACTCTGCTTGTTTGCGGTAAATTTTCTGAAATTCTCATATTGAATCCTTTTTTCTTTAGTGCTAGCACTTATCCTCTAGCTATGGTTGAGCATTTAAAAAAACAGTAATGAAAACAGAACTATGAGGGCTTGGCCTGTCCATATCGTGTTCACTCACTTCAATAGCCGATTAAAGTTTTCAGTGCCTACTGTGTGTGAGACGAGTTTCTGGTGAACAGCTCATGCATGTTAGGTGCCTAACATTGAAAATAAGGTTTGGCTTTGCTAAGTAGCTCTTAGTGCTATTTTATTTTTATGCTGTGGTTAGTTATCTCCTCTAGAAGGCATAACTTTTTTCATTTTTTGATGTTGGTACAAAAGTCTTCATAGTAACCCACGACAGAATTAGCCAGCAACAGTTGTTGCAGGACACAGGCTGTTATTGGCTTAGATTTGTAGTTACTTTTTTCTTTCATTCTTTATCTTTCATTCTTTATATCTGTCTTTCTCATAAAAAAGGTTAGTATATTGTACAACCAGTCCTGTCAAGGGTCTGCTTTTGAGTCATTTGCAGTTCATTTTTTGGTTGCATTGAAGTGCGTATTCCACTTTTTGCCTGTGCCAACCGATATGTACAAATTTTGGACCTTCGTAATGCAATTACTATTTAAAATTCACAGAATTCCATCATGATAATTACTCAACTAAGCAAAAACAGCTATTAAGCTTTAAAAATAATAAAATGGCAGTTTTCATCATTGCTTTGGGATTACTAACCTGTATCCATTATTTTCAATTTAAATGATCGAGAAGCCTAATTCCCTTAATTTCATCCCATCTTATTATAACCTAACCTGAATCTATTATTTGTGTTTTCACATAAACACGTTAACTGCGATGGGTTAAACTGAATTTCAATATTCGGTTTGATTTTGAAGTTAATTGTGGTAATTAACTTTGAAAATGGCGAACATTAACTGGATTGGGCGTTTATTTAGCTTTCATTACGTATTAATAAAAATTGAGTTAGTGACTTCAGGTGGGTCAACAGCACTATGAAAATCACCTAAGAGACCCACCGGTGGGTCCCTTTGCAGGGAATGTGTTGAAAAAATAACAGAAATTTGTAGATTTTGCTATCTGGTGCACTTGTGGATACTGGATAGTCCTCTTAGTCAAAATTTGGCATTGGGTTTTGTGAAAGCTGACCCTAAATGGCAAAGTGGGCAGAGCGTGGGTAGGCAGCAGTTCTAACATGCAAAATTTTAGCATAGCAGATGTCTTAAACGGCAGATGAGTATAGGTTTACAATAGTTATTTTCAGTTTTTAATTATATAACATGTTAGGTTTTTATCATGATTGGGTTTTGTTGCAAATTGTTTCAACACAAACTCTATTTCATGATGTACATGGAGGTCACAAAAGTAAGCATGCCAGGTGTGCATCTGGCTTTATTTGTGCAGCTGACCAGGTGTTGTGGCTGGGTTGTAATCAAGGTGTCAGGTATAACATTGAGTAGATGTCATGCTAAAAAAACATTTGTTACTTGGTAGTCTGCTTCTCTACGTTCATTTTGGTTAAAATGATTGATCGGTCTTTTACTTTTATGTAGCTGCAATTGCTGGGGCTTAGTTATCTTTTATTTTTGGTTGACAACCCCTCAGGGGGATACAACTATTGGATCTGTGGGAACTAGCACTCCCAGGAGGAAAATGTTAGGTCCCAAGCCGAGAGTTAAGTCAGCCTTCTTTATGTTCAAATAAAATGTTTTTTGTTGTGTAAAAGACCACCTTTTTTGATTCACTGCTATCCTGTTTTCCAGCTTCTACTACTTTTTCCTTCTGCTTCTATCTTGTTTAATAAACTTCTTTCTCAACTTCCTGTTTCTATGCACCTTCTACGTAGATTCCGCATTCCCTAACCTCCATACTAAATGGTGCCTTCCTCTCTTCAGAATGCTTTTTTTTTACGGTTGGGGATAGTGATCACGGTAGAGGAAACAAGGTAGGGTCATTTCTATGGGAGAAAATACACCTCCTCGTGTTCGGCTAGCCAATACAAAGGCCTTATTTCAAACCAACTTTATGACGTCACCAAAACGCCATGGTGTTAGGCCAATAGTGGAGCCAGATTTGGAGGTAGCTGTGCTACCAGATGCAATATAAGCGCTGCTATTGGTTCGTTGCCGTGACGTCACCACACCTACACAGTCGACGAAAAAAAGACTGGTTTGAACCTACCTTGTTTTCTCTACCATGATAGTGATGTACCGGTGTATCGGTCTTTTTTACTGGTATCGGCAAAATTCGGCCGATACTTTACCGATACTTTCCAATAATACGTACTTTTATTATGAAAATGAAAGTCATAAATCGTGAAAGTAAAAGTATCTAACCTAATAATATCCGTTGTGCGTTTATTTATATATTTATTTAAATATTTGTTTGGTTTCCGCTTCTTATGAAACATAAGATGTCTGAGTTTGCGGTATCATGGATACCGAACATCTCAGCATAACATTGAAAGATGGCCCTTACATGCATTGATATGTTTGGTATTTTATCAGGATAGCTTCGGTAAGGATAGGTTAGGACAAGACAGGAAAGGTTGAGTAATGCTGACGGAATTTTTTCACTGGTCCACCTAGCTCAATTAACGATGACATGGTCTATAGAATTTACACGGGTCCTGCTACTCCCTAAAAATACCCTTGGTTAATTTGTTTGGAGTCCGCTTCTTCTATTTCTCTGTCACGCTCATAAATGTAGCCACAATGACCGTATCTGTGATACGAGTTTCACCAGTGCGCAAGTACAATAATATTTTTTATCACGGGTACTGTTGTGATAAATATATTTGTAAGTCATCCACGTCTGGAAAATTTGTTCAAGAAAGGTATTGAATCCCGTCATCTTTGGCGGGCCGTGCACACTGGTTATCAAACAAAGAGCTAAATTCATACCTAGTAAATTAGTTAGCTAACTGTTTAATTACAGCGTTTAATCAGGCCTGCTAACTGAATTTACTACTTTTAACTCCCGATGAGTCACGTACGATCAGTGAGTGAAAGCTGTGTAGCGTGAAAAGTTAAACATGATAAAAACACAGTAGCGACTAAAAAGTATTATACTTTTACAATAAAACCTATATATTTTGACCCAATTTCCATTTCTTAACGTGTGTGACAGGCTAACAAAAATCAAACCAAATAAATAAAGTTGAAGGCTCATTTTAAAGTTTTTGAACATTTAATAGAGAAGTAGCTGAAAATTCTATTTTAATTTAGCATGTAAATCGCCGTACATTACTAACATTGCATTTTTCTTCTATTTTGAGATGTTTGAAACATTCACGAGCAATTTTATAGATAGTTGTGTATTTGCAGAGCTTTTCGGTTTTGGGACCTATCGAATTTTAATGTTTTCTCTTGTAAGAAATACAGTGCGCTCACCTCTGTAACAAAGCAGTCTGGACCTCATTTCACCTCACACTTGAGGTTTGGAGCACGAACGGAGGTGAGATCGTGAACGGGTTCCTAATTTTTTATACGATTACTATGATGATGATTACTACGATGGTTACGGTGATGATTACGATTATTATTACGATCATTATTACTGCCATTTTTATCGTGTCCATCGCTTCAGATATTCACCGAGTGCTACCTGTGATTGCGGAAGTAATTCTATGTGCAAAAGGACGTGTGCTGAGAAGTTCCGTCGGGTCTGCCATCAAGGCCCGCGGTTTAGCAAGAGGACGAACATTTCTGTTCCTCTTGTACTATCCTCTCCTCTCTCCTCTAATTTGTACTTAATCTTCCGTGTTACTTTTTTCACTAGGGTGTCCTTAATTAATAATGTTTAAAACCTAGGAATTATTAACTAATCATCGTCATCCTCCTTAAGAGGCGACGCTTAACTTGCCTTTGTCGTTCTCCTAGAGAGGCGACGCTTAACTTACCTTGTTGCTCTCTAAGAGAGTATATTTCTAAATGTACAGTCTTGAAATAGGCTGTCCGTAATTTAGGTAGTAATAATTACTTTAAGGTATTATTAAGGCCTTCAGTATTATCTTCTGTGTTCTGTTGCTCCACTTGAGCCTTGCACCTTACTTGCCACTAAAAGAGGAGAAACCTCACTGAGAATAGATTCCTTAAGTGAGTTTCCACAAACCTATAAATTCAAATAAGTTTCTGCATCATATTGACTAAATTACTTCAACCCTTAATTATCACCCTGTATTTTTTACCATTAAACTTTCCTGTCACAGTATAACTGCACTTCACTGCCGAAGCACCTTCCTTTGTTCCTGCATCTTCGTTCTTTTCGTCACGTAGCGCAAGCCTTTTGTTCCGAATGCAGAGCGTTGAGCGGGTAAGAGCTTTTCTCAGATTTGTTCAATTCTGTTAATTAAAACGTGCTATTTGCTTTCATTCAGTTAATGTGACATACTAATTACCTCAACTTTTCTCTCCTCGTGCAGTAAATATTTGCATATCTCTCCTACTTTTGCTCTGAGTCCAGAATCAGGACGCCTGGAATACCTTTGCAATCGCTGGCTGAATAATAAGACGGCACTTCTCTTCCAATTGGCGCAACCTTGAACAAGGTTCCCGACGCTGCGACAACACCAGCGTCTCTTTCTTCGACTCAACATTATGAACGTCAAAGACTCGCTTGGACGAGCCACATTGAACCTCCTCGCACTGGAGCGTTAAATCGTGCCTGAGCACGGCTTACCTATCTGTTTCATTCCTGTTTGTCCGCCCAGTGCATTAAAATTAAAAAGCATAAACCTGCAGTGTGTGTTCTTCACACTTTTCGCCAAATTAAGTGTTTTGGTGTGAAAAACACAAAAATGATGACCATTTTGTAGGAAAATTATTCATATAGGGTTACTTACCTAACCTAACCAAGGGTATAATTTTAAACACCTCACTGTTAATCATGGTGAAAATTTCATGGACTCTGCAGCAGGTGCACACGCTCAAATGATTGAGTGTGCATAGCATAGTCTGAAAATGAGAAAAAACGTCAGGGAGGCACTCACCGACAAATGATGGACTCGTATCTGTGTGAATTTGCGTGGCGAAAACGTACCGAGAAACCGCAGTATTTTCATAAAATGTTTATGGATATAGGCAAATTTCAGGCTTAATAAATAATTTCTCCACAAAATGGTTATCATTTTCGTCTTTTTCAGACCAAAATACATACTTTGGCGAAAAGAAAAAATGAAAATTCGATAGGCCCCCAAACCGAAAAGATCCGTGTTCGCTTCTGCACGCTGTGTGTGTTAGTACATACGTATCCTACTTGCGTTCACGCTGCTATTTCTGAGACTAAAGAAAGAAAAGAAAAAAATGAAAAACATTTTATTTCCAATAAAGTACAAACATGAAATGACGATACATTGGTTTTTAAAACACCTTAACCTAAAAGCATCCTTAATTGGTAATAACACATTGGTATTGGGATACCCGTGTAAAATGTTCAATCAAAAAATAATTGACAGAAAAGCACATCAAAAATGAGTTCCTTAGCTCTGCCTAATCTGATTTTGACAGTGCATTTGAGTATAAGTTACTAAGAGAACACAATCCTCGTAACGCTTAGTTGAAAAATGTTTTTGTTGTCGCGCATTTAAATTGAAATTAGAGCAAAAGTCGCGTTTAAATACCTTAACACAGAGACCCTTAATTGCTATTCATACATGGTTATCGTAATACCCATGTTAATTAAGTGTTGAGACAAATAATTTAGATCCTTAATTGCTATTCATACATGGTTATCGTAATACACATGAAAATTGTCGAAAACATGATTCGGAGAAAAGCACGAAAAAATGAGTTCCTCTTCGTGCTCGTCATAGCCGTGTGGCTTGCGGACCTGACTCGGTGCGGGAAACGCGGGTTCGAGTCTCGGCGCTGGTGGCGATTTTCTCTGCTGGGTATAGGAGAAAAAATTCTAAGCACAATACCCCACTCTACCCAGGTGTCTGAAATGGGTACCGGTCTTGACCGGGGGAAAGTGTCTTGGCGTCCTGGTGTTAGTTATAAGGCATTTGAAAAACCAATGTAAAAGGTGATATGTATCATGCTTCAATTGGAAATAAAGCATCCGTAGATGCCGATGTTTGTTTGTCGCGGTAGTCGGATTCTGGTAATGCATTTAAAATACAGGTGACTAAGGAAATCAAAATCCATGTGACGCATTGCTGAAAACCCTCTCGTTTGTGCGTACTCGTATTGAATTATGAGCAATTAGAACATAGGAACTAGTGATACGAGTGTGAGGGATTAATGTTAGAAGTAAAATGAGCAATTGGATTTATTTTGCGTCTAGAACTAAGAGGTAGGTAGTCGGGATTTGAGACAGTTTTTCATATGGACGCATCATCTACTGTGCCAAGTGGAGAGCTTCGTAAAAAACATAATCACAAAAAAGTTCACCGGATTCAAATAGATGAGAAGGATCGTTTCACAATACCAGCCATGACGTTTGCAACACTCTTGGGACAAAACGAGAAAGTCAAAACTGGCTAAGATGAAATGAAATATTTTACAATAACACAAAAATTAAATTTCATATGCTACAAGCATTGACAGAAAAAAGTTCACTGAATTCAAATGAGAAGGATCGTCGTACAATACCAGCCATAACATTTGCAACACTCCTGGGACAAAACGAGGTCAAAACAATCCGTAAATAGTGTGGCCAAAGTATACTCAAAGAGTGTAAGGGACGGCATATTGTCACACAATATTAACTAGAGCATTTTTAGGGAGGGAATAAGTTCTACATGTATATTTACACACACATAAATGCTACATTATATCATTAGTTTACGCCTGTAAATGGAGAAAAATAATGTTTTGATTAATTTAGTCGGATAATAACCTCAGTTGGCAAATAAAGATTGCTAAACAGTGAATACTTGTTTGTTCATACATGCTGATAACGGTATCATACGAAATAAAGCGGAAAGATGACGCAATCGAAAAACTTTGTGCGAGAAAGGAGTAAAACGAAATAGTTAACATAGCAAGAGCAGTTTTATCATTCCTGATCGAAAACTTTATTGTCAATATTGTTATATTATTAGATATATTAGTAAATTATTTTATTATAACACCCATGTAGGGCTTATAATGATTTTACTTTAATATAATTGCAAAAGTATCGGTATCGGTAGTAGTATCGGTCAAAGTATCGTTATTTCCAAGTATCGGAGTACCGGTATCGGTATCGGCCCAAAAATGGGTATCGGTATCGGCCAAAAAAATGGTATCGGTACATCACTAATGCTAACTTATCATCTAATCTGCGTGTTCTCATTTCTCGTTGCATAAATTTACCCAATGGCCATGATAATAAATTAATAGCGATTCCGTAAGACTAGCTCGAATTATCTGCATTTGTCATGTTATTTCAATATTGTTTTGCCACTACCGTAAAGGTTCACGGTAGGGTGACTCGCTTTTTTGGTTCTCTTCCACAGGTAGGCACAAATCTTGTGTTTATGAGAATTAGCGCTTCAGCTGGAAGGTGTGAGGTCCCAAGATAAAAGTTAGGGAGGCGATATTTAAGTTAACACTTTCACTACACATTGGTACAGATGTGTACCAGTTAGTAATTGGCTCATTTACGCACAAGCAACATTGGCTACCACTTCCCTGATTTCACTACCTTCATTTGTATTAGACTATGACGTACAAGGGGAAATGTTATCTTGCAATTATATTTTGCCCGTTTGTTAGAAAGGATAAGAATGTGATCATGCAGTAAAGATGGCTTTTCAATTCTGCTTCTTCCAACCCAACCAAACCGACCGTAGCAATCACGGAAACGTAGTGAACGTGTTGAAATTGATTTTTTTTGGGGGGTTTGTAATGAACCATCTTTTGATCTTCACTGTCGTCATTTTTTCTGCACTTATTTCTTTTTTTTCCAGCCTTCATCTTGTTTCATATACTTCTTCCTAACGTGTTGTTTCTTTCCGGAGGGGATCTTAAATGGGAACACACCTAGTGCATAAATTCCCCATTTCCTCTCCTTGTGCTAAATGATGTCTGGTATGGTTCCACTCTCTCTTTGGAACGCCTGCGTTGTGGTAAGGGAGGGAAGGATTTACTAACTTTTCCTATCTAATTTATAAGTTATAATTAGAGCGGTGAATAGCTGAGATAAACTATACGCAATTCTTAAAGCTTAACCCTTAACGCCCAAGTGGCCTCTACGGTCCTCTTTCGATAGTAGCCTCAATATATTGTATTTCTCGTTAAATTAGTTCCCTAATGTGTTCTTTGGAGTTCACTGCTGAGTGGCAGTTCCTTCCTCATCCTGATATCAGTGATTACCTGATGCCGGCGCCAGTTTAGTGACGGTGGTTGTGATAACCGTAATATGAGTACAAAAATGCAGACGTTAAAGGGTTTAATGTTTAACAAAGTTATCAAAGAGGTATTACATTTTCTTTCTGCTCTGGTTTCGTTCTTTACAATATTGAGATGAGGAGCCAGGATTCTTGCTCCTGTGTTGCTGTGTGAGTCGACTAATTTTTGGTGCATTTCGCTGGTCTTGATCTAAACTACTTCGCCTAGTCAGTTGGCTGCACTCCGCACGCACAAATAACCCACGGTCATTTATAAGTAGACTTTACTACTTTTTTGAGCAGTATCTACATACATCAACGTATGTACATCACAACCTTGGAAGTAACTCCTACAATAATTGAATATTGAGGCGTACTGTACCAACCGCCGGCAACCATGTTGGCCTTGGAGTTACGATAAGGCTACGCGGCATGACCATCACTGCGATAGCACAGAGCTCCGGGGGGTCGTACTTAATAAGCTCCATTATTGTCCACGCACGTCGGGAGAGAGGTGCGGCCTGAAAGTGAGCGAGTGCTGATGTTGTCTACCATACACGGTTTTAAATTCCGATTCATCTTCATCGTAAATGTTGATGGCGGTTACGATTCGTTTACAGTGTGTCTGTCAAAATTGACTCAACATTCATAGTTTAACCAGTCTATTTTTTGGTTGCTCTTTGAGTCGTAAATTGCTTGGTTATCTTCAATTACTCGTTATAAAGTGTAGGACAAGCATTTTCTGCCTATTATTTTGTAGAATCATCGAGCAGATTAATCTTAAGCTTTGAAGTGAAGATATAGGTTTAAGGTTATCAAACAGTATACTCATATTATCTTTCGAGTGTTCTTTATGTCTTTGAACTAAATCTTTTCACAATTTTAAAACAACGTCCTAGAAATAATACCTGAGATATAGTTACCTTATTTCTTCTTCCTAAAGTAATTCCCTTTATCTGAAAAACCCCTCGAAGCAGGTGCGAGAACAATTTTTTTGATACAGATTACTAATATGAAAGTAAAATTCTAACCAAATGAGCTCGTTAGTCTTTTCCGCACATGCAAATGCGTTAAAAATTCTTTACCCATTTTATGGTTTATTGTGTATCTCAAACGTGGCAAAGTTCAGAATACCACCGAAATGATGCAATAAAGGGAAGTATAGAGTGTTGTGCAAATGTACGTTGAATTAGCTCAACAAATGCTTAATTTAGTTATATTTACCACCGGAAGGTCTTTATTTTCTTGAAAATCCATTTGATGAAGTATGAAAATGTGAATGATATATGTACGTGTATACGATTAGCAGAAAGGTGTGTGTCTATGGTGACAAATATAACATTTGTTCTCTTGAAAGTCATTTATAAGAGCTGCCATGCAGCTAAAATTTCAACAGCAGGAATTGTTTTTCAAATAATACATGAAATGTTTTTCGCAGTATGTTCGTTCCCGCGGCTGATACTTTAGCGATGTAAACTGTCGGTAGCTCTACGTCTGTTGTTGCTCTAACTCCTTATTGCCTTAGGTTTAACTACGTTTAAAGTTGAGTAGATCATGTAAACATAGATCATGTAAACGTAGATCATGTAAAATTTAACTTTTACTTACACACCATCTTAATAGTCAGAAAAAACGCAAATGTCAGACACTGAAAATTAAGTAGGCTTTTTCATAGTTTTGCTCTTAGAGAGTAAAAAAATTTGTTCGTTGGTTTTTCTACTAGTTAGACAATGCTTTCGAATTATTTCATTAAATTACTGAATCTCACTGATCTCTGGGACAACAGTTCACCTGAGGGTTGAGCGAAAAATTAAATCGATGAAACAAGGATACACAAAGAACACGAAAGAACACGATTTGTAAATCTGCAATTTATTGTGAAAAGAGATATCCTCCTATTGTAACAATTTATTATTTCGTGAACATGATAATTTTTTTGAATGTATCAATATTCTTCATACAATGATGGGCTCGTGATCTCATTACCGCGACACTCATGTAAACTTTCTCTACACAATCGCCCGTTAGACTCAATGAAACAATCGAAAAGCACTTTGTTAATTATTGGAAAAAACTGTTGAACAAAATATCTCTTGCCACGTGCAAAATGTTAGACAATATTTCTGTTCATTGTTTCAGTTTTGGATTTCCTAATTTTGGAAGACATCATATTAAGAGCAGGTTACCGAATAGCAAAATCTGTGTTTTGAGTATTTCATGCTGTTTCAAATGCTTATAAATCTTAAACTTACTTGAATCCCATTTAGCGAAAATGGAGCATAGTAACAAAATAAGGAAAAATTGCGTTTTTACAATCAAGCGCTGGAGTTTTTTTATTTTTCAATGATTTCACAGGAATACATTCTTGTACTCGATCAGAAAATTTAGAACTTTCATGAACTTAAAAAAAATTGGAAAATTTTGTCTGGTTAATAATTCGTTGGTCATTAGCTCACTATATTCCTTTAATGTTTCAGAAGTTTCGAACCTAACACAATGTCGTCTGAAGGATCACCTGCTCCCATCTCCCCTCGAGACTCGGCTGTAAAAGTTCTCACTCCATCAGTCCTTCAAGAGGCTCTGTCGAAAGACGTAGGACCAGAAGCCAAGTTCAAGTCGTTCGAAGTGAAAGCCTTCTGTTCAAAAGGCGACAACTTCGATTGTTACGTCACGAGCGTTTTTGTAAAGTACGTTTTGGGCAGCGAAGAGAAATGTGTTTCATACGTAGCCAAACTGAATCAGTTTAGTCAATTGGAAAACCAAGAAGCATTTACAGCCAAAATCTTCGAGAAAGAAGGGAGATTTTACTGTGAATTAGTGCCAGCTTTCAATCAACTACGAAGAACCATACATTTGCCTCCCTTGAAGTATCCATCATGTTTCTACGCCTCATTTGAAGCTGGTCATGAAGTTTCATTGCTTGAAGACATGAGAGAGAAGTCATTCTGCATGGCGAAAACTAAACATAGCTTGGATGACGACCATGTACTGATGGTGATGAAAGAGTTGGCTCAGTTGCACGCTTCTTCGGTGCTTTTGGAAGAACAAATGGGCTCTGAGAATTTCGAAGCCACTTTCAATTTTCTTGATGATATATGGACGAGCAAAGCCGTGACTCCCATTTTCAAGAAATTCATGACAGGCTACGTGCAAAACGGAGTTCGGGCTGCTGAGAAACTCGGAGGTCACGAAGAGCTGGTTGCAAGACTCTCTAAAGTAGCCCCCAAAACTATGGAGCTTATAAACGCTGCAGCAAGTACTTGCGATGCCAAGTTTCGAGTTGTAAACCATGGAGACGTTTGGAAGAACAACATATTATTCAGGTGAGAACGATTTTGAAAATTCCCTCATAAAGAAAACCTTTTCGTGTATGTATCATTGTTCTGGTTTTCCTACATCTCTTGGTGAGGACTAGTAACTGTCATGAGAATGTGGTGCCTGAAGCTGTGATGCGAAATAATTCAATTGGAGAGAACCTTGGGGAATGTCGTTTTATGTGATGACGTAAAATGCAAAGTCTCTTCAAGATTCATATTATTTTTAAATTTAGATTGCAAGCCTGCGGGTTTATACAAGCTTCGGGGCCTTTCTAAATAATATGGCCTCCGGAATTCGGTGCTTCTAGTATCCGTAAAAGGCCATCTATTACACTTGGAAACTATTTTAAAACAATTTTCGGTTGAGTTGAATTTTTGAGCTTATTTAGATTTCAAATCTGTGGTTAGTTTTTTCTAGCACGTCTAGCACTTTCTCCACAGCTAACCCAGCCGATAAGTAAAATTCCACGGGTTAGCTGTAGAAAACCTTGCCAGCTGATTACGATTTGACTCATTTAGAGCAATGCGGCTGCTTGTTTCAGATTATTTTGTTTCAGATCATGTTCTTTTGTTTCAAGTCCTGTCTGCTTCTGCTACGGCTCATCGTAAGTGCCTGAACAACCCTGACTCTTTTTTGTTACACTGGGCGGGCCAGAAGTAACTAACCCTTTTAATTTGCTAATGAATGGAAAACTATCAACTTATTTTATTTGAAAGAATAACATATTTATGGTTTATGAACACTATGTTTGGTTGAAATGACTGCCACGGCTGTTTTGACAAATTAGGACTCTTTTATTGTCGTTTCCATAACGCTCCTTAGTGTATGAGGCGAGAGTTGAGCTATTTCATACTAAATGTTGCTGTTAAGTTCTTGTAAATGTGTTGGATTTGTTACATAAACTCGTGATTTAGGTAGCCCCACAAAAAAAAGTCGCATGGGGACAAATCGGGGGAACGAGGAGGCCAAGGGATGCCCTAATTTGTCAAAACAGCCGTGGCAGTCATTTAAACAATATTACATTTAAAACATGGTGTTGATAAACCATAAACATGCTATTCTTTCAAATAAAACAAGTTTCAACTTGCGTAGCGTTCATAGTTTTTCTTTTATCAGCAATTTGAAAGGGTCAGTTACTTCTGGCTCACCCTGTATGTGTGGGAGTTCCACCATTCCAAGTAAAAGGGCAAACTTCAGCGTATATATCAAACAAGCATATTTCGCTTATTTTAAAGTGAAACTCGATGACTAGGACAAGCCATGGGATCCTTACAAAGTGTGAGAGTAGTTCGTCGAGAGTTTGCGGATGTGGACCAAAGGAACTAGTGAAACGGAGCTAATTGTGTCTCCATGGTTTGGCTAGAACAAAAATATCATTCTGCAGACTGTTACTTTTTCTCAGTGAAAACATCTGGGTTTAACAAGAAAAATACAAATGAAACAGATTATCCTAATATGCCGTCAGGTAGAAGACCAATATCTCATTCAGCTGAAATTCCAGTGCCAATTTTCACGAGAATCCAGTTCGTCGGGGATTTGATCAGCACGAGTTAAATGATTTAGCGCGGGATTTGGGCCTATCAAAAAAGCTTCAGAAATACTAGCATCAAGACTGAAATAGAAAAACACAATTGAAGAAGGAGTAAAGGAATTACACTTCGTATAATATTATTATATTATAATATTATTTTATTATACCAGAGAAAGCACATTCCCGCAGTTTTTTTCCGAAATGACAGTGGTTTTGCGATTTGTCATAACATTCCTGGTTTAGTGAAGAATTAGGGCTTTCAATCTACCATTCAAATGAATAGAGACTGTTGATGGCTCGAAGCGGATCTTGAAATGCGTTCTTCTCCACAACGGCAATCTGTTTGGCGCAGTTCCTATTGAGCATTCGGTGGGCCTTCAGGAGAAATAAGATGTAAAGAGAGTTACTGAGTTATTGCCATAAGCCCAACGCAATTTGGTCATTTGTGTTGATCTTAATTGGTATCCTTCCTTCTTGGTCAGCAACGTGGATACACAAAGAACCCCTGCTATCTCTGTATGTGGGATAGCAGAGTTCGAGAGAAGCATCGGGTTGAGACGAATTGGCCTCCGGGATCTGATCTTAAACCTGGAGATCCTAACATCGTACATGAGCCACTTGATGACAGGAAGAATATAACATTCCCACTTCTGCAGATAAACCTAGGTCTCATGATACTTTAAGTAAAGGCATTGGCAACTGATTGTTTGAAGTATATCATCTTAGCATTTTCTGGACTCTCAATCGAAAACATCAAGGCCTGTGTGGTTGAAGGACCACAAATTAGACAGTTCATCAAAGATTAACAGTTCATCGGTACTATGTCAGACTTTGAAAAGAATGCTCGACTATCATTTGAAGACGTCGTCAAGAACTTTCTTGGAAATACACGTGCAAGTAATTACACCAAAATTGTTCAGAGAATATTGGAGAGCTACAAAAAAGCTTGGTTTTATCTTGTAAATTAAATTACATTGTTTGCATTGGTATCTTGCCGGTTTTCCTGAAAATCTTGGTGCTGCTAGCGACGAGCAAGGTGAACGATTTCACAAAGATTCGAAGGTTATAGAAGAACATTACCAGGGTAGATGGGATGTTCAGATGATGGCTGACTATTGTTGGAGCATCAAACGCGACACTCCTCAAATTGAACACTCCAGAAAAAAGCCACGAGCGCAAATTTTTACCTTAACCTGTACAAAAGTATAGCCTTATCCTTTGTAAAAACATGATAGTGCTAAACAAACATTCCATTCATGCCTATTTCTTGCATATGTCATTGTATGTTAATACTGGCAACATTTTATGAAACGAGCACTGCAACTGTTATGTGCAGTATTTTACATATTTTTTAAGAAAATGAAAATCCTACAGTTAAAAAAATTTGACATAAAAAAACTGAGATCAGTTTTGGATTCAGCTCCCCAAAATTCCTTAACAATAACTGTCAGACCTAACAAAAATTATGTTCCCAGTGTTACTTTATCACTTGACGGCAGAGATACTCTTACTCATTGTTAATTGACCGTTGTTTCCCCAGGTACGACAGCGACAACGTTGAAGATCTCTGTCTCTTGGACCTCCAGCTCAACAGATTTGCTTCACTCGGTATCGACTTGAATTACTTTTTTTTCTACAGTGTGGACAGTAACTCGAGAAAAACAAACATGATGCATTACCTTTCAACTTACTACGACTCATTCAAGCACGTTCTTGACATCGCCAAGAAGCCCATGAAGTTTACGTTTGACGAACTGTGTGATGAGTATCGCCGAAAAAATACATATGGAGTATTGATGGGCTTCGTATCGATTTCGATTCTTAGCTTGAAGACAGAGGATATGCCGGACCTCTCTGCAATAAAAGAAGATAATATTTCAACAACTCTGGATGAAAGTCAACTGAAACTTATTGAAGAACTGGACGTAAATCCAGTTGTGCGGTCCCAGCTAAGCGGTCTGCTCGAAGAAATTGAGCAAAATCGAGTCTATTAGCGAAACATTTTCAAGTCCTCCCTGCCCCTAGGCCAGTAATTCTTGCTAATGTTGCTGGAACAAGTTTTTTAAAATCATTTCAACTAGCAAAACTTTGCTCCGTGAATTAGTTTTTGCTGCATTATGGCAGCGTATTTTACTTTCATTGATTCCTACGTTTAATCATTGATGCACAAAATCAGTTACTAAGATATATCACATCATTCCATTAAATGTTGTATTTACATTGCGGCCCTCTCAGTGGGATACAACTGTGATATCTGTGGAAATGAGCGCTCCCCGGGAAAATATGCGGTCGTGAGCTAGAGGTTAGGTAAGCCTTCCTAGTTTTGAAATAGAGTAATACTTTTTTTGTTAAAGGCCTATTTTTCCGGTTCACTGCTGTCCTGTTTTTCAGCATCTACCACTTTCTTCGTCAACTTTTATCTCGTTTCATGAATTTATTCTCAACTTACTGTTTCTATGCACCTTGTGCCTAGAGCATTCCATACTAAATTATCCCTTAATTCCATGCTAAATGGGATTACGTTTTCCTCTTCCTCTCTTTTTCGAGATTTGTGAGGCTCAAGCGACCATCTACTCGAATCTAACAACATCGAGGCTTGAACTGACATTTCCATTACACAAGCATATTAATGGTTGGATTTATTAGTCTTGAAATATTTATTTTAGTTTTCTTGCAATAAATTTCTTTAAACTTACAATGATGCGTGAAATAAATACCGCGCTAGCACTATTAAGAAACATTTGAAAACCATTTTGTTTGATTTCCATGCGCCTGTTGTAAGGGGTGCACATGCTGTATAACCTCGTAGGTGGTTGAAAAACCTCATATTTCCCGTTCTACTCTGCCCTGCAATAATAGTTAGTTAAGCGTAAACATCGAGCTGGATGCAGTGTGTCATAAATTTGCGTTCTTTTAAATTATCAGG
>JACJUY010000888.1:162070-181556 GCA_014220935.1 Platorchestia sp. MABIK | reverse complement strand
GTGCGTGCGCCTCAATTTGTGTGCGTGTGTGCCTCATGTTGTGTGCGTGTGTGCCTCATGTTGTGTGTGTGTGTGTGTGTGTGTGCGTGCGCCTCAATTTGTGTGCGTGTGTCCCTCATGTGGCGTGCGTGTTGGGGACGTGAGTGTATGTGAATTGTGTCCTATCAGGGGAAGTGTGTCTGATCAGGGGAAGTTTGCATTCAGGCGAGGGCATACTTCGCTATCTCTTCTTGTCTTTTTTTCCGTTATTTTCTCAAGTTGCTGTTTTTATGCGGTTGCTGTTTCTAGGCTGTGCAGGAACACACCTTGTGCGTAGATTCCTCGTTTTCTACAACACACATTAAATGATCCGTGCTCTTCGCTCTCTTGACACGTTGGTCGCGGCGTGCGCTGCCGGTTTACATGGAGAGAATTTTCATAATGCTGCTTATCGACCAGTATTCACAAACTCAATTTTCATAAATACTTCATCAAAGTTAAGTGAAGGCACTGTCCAGTTAATGTTTGCAATTTCCAAAAGTGCTTACTTCAGTTGAGTTTGAAGTTGGAGTTGAATATTGAACTTCAGTTCAACTCAGTACGGTCAACGTGTTACGATTGTCTATGCCGTGGCTGGGGAATCTTAATCTTGAGTTTTGTAATGAAAATAAGGTAAATTGCTCACATTTGAGGCATGCGCGTGATGCCCTATGGAAGTCACGGAAGTTAACCTTCTCACTCGTCCACTACGTCGGATTCAAGTAACGATTCTACTGACGTTTTATTTGTGGTAAAACGTGTTTTGAAGTGCTTGTTTCGCTTGTTTATGACAGCACATATCCAAGTTTGATACTATTTTAGTACTTAACGTTTATCAAAAAACTTAGTAAAAGCTTATCGTAACATGAATCGGTTACATCATCGTAACTGATGTGCATGAATTCCTATTCACGTATTGCATGTTGTGTGCTACTTTTGGTTTATTAAGTATTACACGTAACATATCGCATGTTACAGATTACATTATATGAATATTGCCTGTTACATCTGGCAAGATACACGCTGCATATTCCGCATTGCACGTTACACAGTACACAATACAAATTGCATATTACATATTGCATACAGCACCTCTGTGCAGTTCTCTGTGCACTTCACGCAGCATACAAGGCGCATATATTGCACGTTAATGATCAAATCTTTATGAGTAGTGGGAGAAATTTTCATAACTCGTCTGCAATTCAAGGAATTTTTGAAACGTTCAAAGCTGCCTTGAGAGTCATTGCCAAAGAATTTAAATCAAATGCGTAAGCCCTCAAACTCAGAACAAGACGAGCGCACGCACGCACCAATCCAGCACAAGTTGAGCCTGCAGAAGCACAAATTCTGGCCAACTTAAGCATGACGGAGCACCAATCCAGAACAACGTAAACGCGTCCATGCACCTGGGAAATAACCTCACGATGAATGAGATTTAACGATTAAACCGCAGTTGATCGCGTAGACGCTGGATTTACCCTCCAGTTAATCACACACACACACGATTAATCCATAAAGTGAACGCGTAATCGCACGATTTAACCACAAGTTGAACCCATGGACGCTTAATTTAACCACAAGTTAAGCGCATAGACGCACGATTTCACAACTTGAACGTATAGACGTCCGATATAATTGAACCCATGGAAGCACGAATTAATCACAAGTTGAGCCCATGGATTCTATTCAACCACTAAGTGAACGAGTAGACGTCCGATATAATTGAACCCATGGACCCACGGCTTAACCGCAAGTTGAACCCGTGAACGCTCTATTTAACCACAAGTGGAACGCATACACGCACGATTTAATTGAACGCATAGACGCACGATTTAATTGAACGCACGATTTAATTGAAAGCATAAACGCAGGATTTAATTGAACGCATACACGCACGAACTAATCACAAATTGAGCCGATGGACGGTCAATTGCAGCAGCAAGTGAACGCGTAGCCGCACGAATCTCGGAGCCAGGAATCGTAGCAGTGCTACGCCGGCCCCCACCTAAGCAATGTTTGCGCAGTCATGCCTGTGTGAAGCCACAACAATATCCCGGCCTCCATTCATCCATTAGCACAGGAATGTCCTTCTTCTTCTTCTTCTTCTTTTATTCTTCCAAGGGAAGAGCAAGCACTCGTTCACTGTGGGACCGACCAATTCCCCCTATGTTCACACCGATACGAATGTGTGTTCTGTGTCGTGCTTGCTTAAATGGCTGGATTTGTGGTATTTATCGTCTTCATTGAATTCATGTGAGGTTTTTAAGTAGTTTTGGTAGGCATTTAAAAATTCGAATTCATTCCATGTGTGGCGTGTTTAAGTAGTTTGGGTAAGCATTTAAAAAGTCGAATTAATTCCATGTGTTGTGTGTTTAAGTAGTTTTGGTAAGCATTTAAAAAGTCAAGAATTTTAACTAGAAGTCAACTTTAACAAGAATTGAGTTTAGTTAGGCATTTGTTGCGTTATCTGTACTGTTTTCATTAAAAATTTCGAATAGCAGTGAAACGATTACAGTTAGTAATGAACTTATTCCTACGACTGTTTCTACACCATTCATGTTCATTACGATTGTTTAATTGCATATTTGGCTTGCATAAAGTGAAGCCATTTTATTATGCTCGATGAAGTTCTAAAATTGTGCAATCAGGTTTACACTTTGACTGCGACGTGAGCCACCGGAGGTACACGGAGATATTTTCATAATGCTGCTGACCAACCGGTGGTCACAAACTTAATTTTCTTAAATACTTAATAATTAAAGTTCAATGAAGACAAGATTCGGTTAATGTTTGCTTTTTTTCAAAATGGCTCACTACTATTGATTTTGAATTTGAGTTGAATATGGAACTTCAGTTTTACCTGCTGCAGTCAAAGTATTAATGATCAGACGAAACATCTTTACAATCTGACTGCTAGGACTGCTGACCAACCTTTTGAATTTTCCCCATGTCAGTTGCTATAGATACTAGGCCTTCGAGACTTGTGTCCTTTGCACCCACTTTGCTTCTTTCAGGCATGCTTTTTTCGCTTCATCTTTTTCAGTTTTTTTATCATCCTTCCTGACTTGCTGTTTTTATGTACAGAGTGTGCTGGGTGGAACCACACTTTGTATTTAGATTCACAATTCCCTTGAATGCATTCTGAATGGTTCCCTTCTCCATCTACTCTTTCGATCTACTCTGTTGTGGTTGGGCACACTTAAACTGGTTTGTCTAATCTAATTTTTACGATTCAAAACTAATACAGAACCATTATTCAATATTTTGCGGCAAATCTCCTTATTTACTCCAACTGCTATAGATCAATCTTAAACTAATGATTTGCATGTTCTTTTATTATTATCGTCCTTGTCTTACGTATATCTTTCTCAGATATTGAATACATTTTGAAGATTTTGATTGCATTTTAACTTTAAAATTTTGCCACAAATTTTCTATTGGCTCAAGTTTAGCGATTGTCTCGGCTCTTAAAGTTAATTACATCATAATTACGAACGCATTGACTGGAACATATGCTGTAAGCCTAGGATTGCTGTCTTGCTGGAAGATCCAATCCACTGGGCATTCTAGTGTCACTAATAAAGCATGCAAGTCTTTGGTATAGTTCTGCATTCATTCTACGATGAATTATGCGTATTTTGCCTCTTCCGTTTCCGGAAAAATATCTCCAGACCATGGCGCCTATCTCTGCCAAACAGAATTGTGTTTCTTCGTTGTAAAGGCAGTGCCGCCTTTCCTCCCCCTCAGGGGGATACAATTATTGTATCAATGGGAATTAGCGCTCCCAGGGGGACAATGTGAGGGCCCGAGCTGAGAGTTAGGTAGTCTTTCTTTTTGTCGAAATAAAATGTTTTTGTTATGTTAAGGACTACCTTTTTTCGATTCACTGCTGTCCTGTTTTTCAGCTCCTACCACTTTCTTCTTCAACTTTGGTCTTGTTTCATAAACTTCTTCCTCATCTTACTGTTTCTATGCCCTTTCTGCGTAGATTCCACGTTCCCTAAACTCTATACTAAATGGTGCCTTCCTCCTTCCTCTCTTTGGATCGCATTTGTTGCTGCGGGTAGGGAGGCTAAAGCTAATGACTAAACTAAACCGCCTTTCCTCCAAACATGATTTCCTGAATTGCGACTAAATAATTGAATTTTGGTCTTATCTGTCCGTAGAGCACTTTCCTAGAATGTTTCCGATTTAGTCTTTTATTCTTGAGGAAATTTTAACATGGCATCCTCCTGTCGTTTCAAAAACAATGCAGTTTCCATAGAAGAAGGAGATTTTAGATGACCTATAATGAGTTAACACGTTAATTGTGATAAGAAGTCATACTAAAGTTCAATATTCAATTTAAATTTAAAGCAAATTATAGTGAGCAATTATGTAAATGACAAACATTAAGTGGTTTGTGCTTTTATTAAGATTTCTTTAAGTATCTAAAAAAATTGAGCTCGCGATTACAGGTCGGTCAGCAGCATTGTGAAAATTCCCTCAGTGATAACCGGTAAATCTCTGGGTAAAAATACGTATTAAATACTGCTAAAACGTTCTGAAACGCATGTGCTTGATGCTTACTAATCTTCTTGCAACTTCCTCCACGTGATCACTGGATTGTTTGAGCTTGTCGATGCTTTTTCCGCAATAATCATGGAGATATATTGGTTTGGCTCTTATATCAAGATATTTTCTGTATTAACTTTGCTCTTATATCGTAACGTAAACGGAATTACGGAATTTTGAGCTTTTCTTATAACTTTTTGTAAGTTTCACCTGCTTTGAATTTCTTATTTACATAAATTCTTTAAGCGAGTTTGAAAATATTTTGCTTTCAACCACCATTGTATCGCTGAGTGATGCTGCATTATTGAATAATGATGATAGTATTTCGATGCAGCACGTTCGGATAATGGCCGCATTGCAGGAACAATCTGCAAAGATTTGTTCAGTGCTCTTTAGATATGAGGTAATTTTAGCTTTTTCAAAACCAGAAACTTTTGACGGATATTTATTTCACCCTTAAACATGTAGAAGAGGTCACACTGTCTTTAAGGACTAAATTTTCGGTCATTTTCTCTCATTTTCCGATTCTATTCATGTTAATACAAAAAAATTGTCAATTAGTTTAGCTTCAATTTGTGAAAAATTTTGAAAGTAATAAATATCCTAGAGGACAAATGTATTTATCTCGTGCAGCTATCCGTTGGTTGCACTTTCGTTAATTACACAGCCAAAAATCCCTTTTCAATAATTTTATGGGTGGTAAAATAATTCATTTTAGTGAAGTAACCTGTATCATAGATTCGATAACTATACACTTTGTCTTACAGCGAAGATTTTCCTCTGTTACAGACCGCCACGCAAGAATAACAATTCAATTTTCTGGTAGCTATCTGGGACTGAGTTTTTTAAGAATTTTACATTTCCGTACTTCACATGGGACAATTTAAATTTTTCGAAGTCGATTGACGAGACCATTTCAAAAGAAATATTAAATAATTTCCAGTATTATGCACCCCTTGATTAGGACAAACATGAATATTTATCAAATGGCATGTGAAGATGAGTTATTCAAGCTCCACGCTTTTTATTCATGCTTTACAATGCGGATTCGACAAAATTTCGTAAAACAGTCATAGGTCTTGTTCTTATCCCCACATACCAGTGGCTCCAAAGTAGAACCGCTTTTTCTGCATCGAAATTGGCACATCTTTACAGGCAGCTGCAATGCGTTATTTTGTAGCGATAGCATTCTTGTTTGAAACCCGACAAGCAATCGCATATTTACTATAAAAACGCCGTAACAGGTTATTTAATGAGGGGCTAGGGTCCCAACTAAAGGCTTTGGGTTCACCACAAATTATCGCAAACAGGTTGCTCGTATCAAAGCGATTGGGGGAAGAGTTTGCAGGGAATTTTCTTCCTCCAGTGAGATGTGATACAAAACTGACGAGCTTACGAGTTGCGGTTGGAAGCGTGAAGGAAATGTTTCTACTCCGTTTGTGAATGGTGAATCAATGGTGAATCAATAGGGTCGTCTATCCTGTTTGTGAATGGTGAATTCACAGTGAATAAACAGGGTCGTGCAGTTTGACAGTTAGTGCCGTGACTGAAATGTTCTTACCCAGTTTGTGAATAGTTAATTAATAGGGTAATGCAGTATGACAGTTAGTGCCGTGACTAATCTTGTGAGTAATGTTTGTGACTCTAACTGGTTGCACGGCTCTATAGGTCGCTGCATTCTCAAGAATTAGGGCTAATTGAACAAATTGAAATAAAAAGGAAGGTGCATTTCGTAGAGCAGATCTAATTTTGTGTGGAGCAGGTTTTTTCTGCAGAGCAGGGCATTATTTTGCAGAGCTGTTTTTTCTGTTGAGCTGGTGCTTCTCTCCAAAGCTGCTGTTTTACTGCAGAGCCGGTCTTTTTCTGCAGACCTCGTCTTTTTCTGCAGACCTGGTCTTTTTCTGCAGACCTGGTCTTTTTCTGCAAACCTGGTCTTTTTCTGCAAACGTGGTCTTTTTCTGCAGACGTGGTCTTTTTCTGCAGACGTGGTCTTTTTCTGCAGATCTGGGTTTTTCCCGTAGAGGTGTTTTTTCTGCAGAACTGGTCTTTTTCTGGAGAACAATTCTTTTTTACAGAGCTTGGGATTTCCTGCAGAGTTATTTTTTTCACTCATCTGATTTTCCACTATGCAGACCGTTTGTGTAAATCAATTCAATAAAATACAAGCGGCAGAAATGAGGTGCAGATGAACTGTTATCTCTAATTCTTTGGGAATTGCTCCCCGTTCACTTTCCAAATTTCTGTACAGTTGCACTCAGTGCAATACAATTGCACTCAAACGTGTTCTGTGCTTCCGTGCTATACAAAATAGGTAAATACTTAATTTTCCATAGCAACCGGGCTGAATTGCTTGCCAAATTCTTTGAGTGGCTGCTCAGATATTAGGATATCTGTTAATTCTACGGTTCGTTCAAAATCATTCAAATTTCTATAAATATTTTTTGGATTTAATTAAATAACTTAAGGATTTCATAAAAACAACGAGTGATTTGCTCAAAATGATTGAAAATAGATTCGAAGTAGGACCTGCGTGAGAAATTAAAAAAATTAATATTTGTAATAAAATAAATAAATATTAAAAATACAGTGGGAAGTTCTGTAAATAAACTAAAAATTTTATCTATACCTGAAAAAATGCCTCCTCTCTGGGGAACACAATTATTGTATCTATAAGAATTAGTGTTTTCAGATGAAAAAAGTGAGGTCCCAAGCTGAAGGTTAGATATGCCTTTCTTTTGTTGATTCAGAAATGGGTTCTTAGTTTGTTAAGAGCCCTTTTCTGACCACTGCTATCCCTCTATTCACAGACATTTAAATTCACTTAAAACTATATTTTATGTACAAACTTATTTCAATCTTGCTTTTTTATGCGCAGGGTGTGACGACTCACCTTGTGCGTAGATTCCCTGTTCACGAAACTTCAAATTAAATGGCACTTTATTCCTTCGTCTCTTGAAAACACTTTTGCTGTTTTCAGGGAAGTTTTACGCCAACTTATAATTTAATCCTTCTACCAGCTGAGTTGTATATCTGTGAACTTATAGTTGAACTTTATATTTGAAAAATTTAGTTGAATTTTATGAGTGTAAACTCACTAAGAGTTGAACGTGCGTCAAATTTTAGTGTAAGTTATAATTTTGAATTCATTTTTAACACTACATTACTAGAGCTTTGTTTGAAATTTCGGTCAATATCGGGTTTAACGCGATCACGGAAATTAAGAATTCTGTTCCCATGAATCACTAAAGGAACACATTTGAAAACGTTTTACATAAATGACATTCTGCTCGCCGATGCGTAATTTTCGAATTATTCAACCTTGACGTTATAGGAACGTCGGATATAAAAGTGAAGGAACGGACACGTAAATATGCTGTAATACGGTATTAACGTAACGATGGGTGAGGTTAGGGTAGGTTATATTAGGTTAGTTAAATAAACTGACCTAAAATAACATAAATCAACCTAAAATAGCTTACCTTAACTTACGCAAACCGAGGCTGTCATTTTCTCGGCAAGAAGTGGGCGTCTCCCGCCAGAAAAGTGGGCGTGACCCAACAATGCGGCGACTAAGCAGCCGACCATATAATGTTATTCCTATCTGAACGTAATTATTGTTATATCTCGAAAATAACGCATCAGCGAGCAGAATGTCATTCGTGTAAAACGTTATTAAATGTGTTCCTTTAGTGATTCTTTGGAACGGAAATCTTAATTTCCGTGAGCGCATTAAGCCCGATATTGACCGAAATTTCAGTATGTTGTTTGGATTTTTTTTTGCCAAGAATTTTTTCTTGAATTTAAAAAAGGAAATCTGCTCGCTTGGCTAAAAACATAAAATAAGTTCTTTGTTAGCTTAAAATTTGTCATTTACACGCCTTGTCGAAACTTATACTTTAGAACTTTTCAGTTAAACTTTACAAGTTTGCAGACTAGTCATTTCTAACTACAAAATAGTGTTACGTAACAGGTAGGAGCAATAATCTTGTGCAATGTTTATATGCTTATGAATAAAATTCATCCAAAATTTTTATACATATGATTAGGGTTTTACTGAAACGAGTCGATCTCAGCAATTTTTTTGATATTTGAAGCAAAGTGAAAGGGTCAAAATATTTTTTATAATTGCTTAAATCTGGCCTCAAATTATAAGCTTACAATGTCTTTAATGAACTTAAAAAACTGGGAAGATAGATGACAAGAGCTTTAATTTTAAAATACAACCAAAGACGTTGAAAAAATCGCTAAAAAATCCCGGAATTCATTTTCATTGGCCAAATCCACCGAAAAAATCCCTGAAAAAACCCGGATTCCATTTCAAATCCCATGTTGGTAGGTGTCCCCACCATTACTAAGGTGGATAATTCCATTAATTGGTGTGACTGGGTCCATTATGCGACACACAGCTCATTATCACATGATTAATGCATGTTCGTCTTCCCATGATTATTGAGGAGAATCAGAAACAGTTGATTAGTTGAATCTAATTAGAACTCGAATTTCATCAAGAGATGGGCCAGTTCGCTCTCAGCGGCAGACGCTAGATGGGCAGAGGATTAAAAAATTTGCCATTCCATCCATCAGTTTTTTTAAATGTTCAATAGTCTTAATTTTTTTTTACTGAAACTGTGATCTTTTTAATGTGTTTTGAATTCCAATTTGCTGAACATTTACACACATTCCTTATTCCTTGCCAATTGTTCGACATTCAAGTCCACATCGGCTGTAATATTCTCGTTCACAATTGCTTAATATTTACGATTCGATTCGCTGTGATGTTTTCACGTCCACATTGGCTGCATTGTTTATGTTCACTATTGCTATATTTTAACGACCTAATTTGCTGTGACGTCCACATTGGGTGCAACATTCACGTTCACAATTGCTCTATATTTGCGACCTAATTTGCTGAATATTCCCGCTACGTTCGGGCAATGTGTATGTTCTGCCCGAGGCAAAAATTGCTCGATATCATGGTGTAATTTAATTCTGCAATTCTTAAAATGCTATTTTTTCAAATAGTTACCCAAAAATATTTCACTTCATGACATTTTTATTTTGTTTAATAGTTGAAATAAATCACTCAGTGAAGGGTCTGAAGCAGTATTTCCACAGAAAATATTCCACACTTCATCATGTAGAATAAGATTTTCAATTCATTTTTTTTTATCGATACAAACGCACAAATTTTATTTTGCAAGTCATCTCGTGATTTTATCACCTCTGGAGTATTTTTGCAATCCAGTTAATTGAATACTTTTAAATTTTTACTTAATATTATTTGCATTATTGCACTCAACCTAATTTATTTACCCTGCTGACGATTTATTACTCCTCTAGTTCAAGCTGTTCGTGTATAAAAGTTTCGGAACTATTTTTCTCAATATTTTGAATATCTCTAGTCATGGTTTACGAAATGAAACGCACAACATCACAAACGATCAAGTATTTTTTGTACGTTTAACTTAGGTAACGAGTAACCCAATAATTTTCTGTCAAATAAAATTTTCTTCATTTCTTCATAATCACAAATTACTTACATCTTGTTCATTATTGTTCACTATTCATTAACACTTTCTAAAGTTTTTCCAACTCTCTGCTATATTTTAAGAAAGAATTAGCGAATTTCACGCATCTGTTGAGTAGCCTGAACACAGAAGCCTTGTTTCCAGGCTGCCATCATGTTGTAAGAGAAGGTCAGCGGTCGCTCCGACGCTAATCCTAACCACGGAACGACCTTTAATGACATACCGACGAGCCTCTTCTGATACCATGCAAAAAATCAGTCTAAACAGCACCAAAATGACAGCTTTGAACGCGTGCAAAAGCTGCTCCTGAAATTTATATTCTCAGAAGTAGAACTCCTGTTCCACTCCGTAGCTCTTCACACGTTACATTAAAATAGTAGGTAGATATATGCTCCATGTACGAACCGATTTTGTGACTAATAACTGTTTTTTGCATTTTAATTGATTTGGAAAAGGAAAACCTTTTGCATGCGATTGTTTGTTTCACATGCGCAGTTTCAAAGCACTTACATCATTCACTTGTTTTCCCTTAGTTTTATTTTCGAACTTAACGCAAATCACGTCGTCGCGTTTTTGCTTCTAGAAAATGAATGTTGTTGTGCGCGTGGTGCATCAATGTACTGAACTCTGCGTAAATTATATAAATCAACTACGCAGCCTTGGTTTTAGCTCAGTTTCTTTAGAGGAGTATTCATACAGGTAACATTAAGTTCACATCCAAGGGTGCAGTCACGGTCTAGTGGTGATGGAGGCAACAAAATTCTTCGCTTTGTTAATAGCTATCGTGACCTTTGGATTTTACAGGCAATTTATATTCATAAGCTGAAACTAGTCATCAACAATTGTCGAGTGTTTTTCTTCACAGTTAGTAATGAGCATTTTATCATGGATTCCAAGCCACATTATTCTCTTCACTGTTATTCAGAAGTGAGCATTCTGTCTTGAATTCTAGTGGTCACCCTGTAGCATATCCGTGTGCATTTTATCGTAATTCTGGTTGGTTTTTCGTTGAAGGGAAAAAATTTTCTTTTTGGTTCACCACATTAATTGTTCTTTAACTAATTGGAAAATTTTACTTATTTTTGACTAGATCGCGACCATGGTGTTGATCACATTTGTTATCTATGAAAAGGGGTTAGAATGTTAATAATCTCATGTGTACAATGAGAAAGGGGATATAATGGTGATAACATCAGTAACAATGATAAGGTAGTAATAATAGTAATGATCATATAAATAACAATGAGAAAAGGGTTACATTAATAATAATAGTAATAATAATAATAATCACATCAGTAACAATGAGAAAAGGGTTATAATGATGATAATCACATCAGTAACAATGAAAAAGTTAAAAATAATGATAATAATCATTGCCTTAACTGAACACGGTTACCTCCATTGGTGCCAAGCGTCAGAACGCGAGGTAGAAACCTCCCTCTGGGGGAGGGGTTGTTGTAGGGGTTCTGGGACGGAACCTAAGGTGAGGGGGTGTTGTACGGGTTGGGGGATGGACCTAAGAGAGGTGAGGGGGTTTATTTTTCACTCAAGGGGCCCGCTTGGGGGACCTTGAGTCTGGTCGACACGCTCTGCTGACCCGGGCCTCCCTCTGAGGGTCCGGTGGGGGACGGGTGATGCTGCGCCCCCACCGCTCTAAATGTTGTGGCTAGCTATTTCTTGGGGTAGATATTGTGTGTAGGTATTTCTTGGGTAGATATTGTGTGTAGGTATTTCTTGGGTAGATATTGTGTGTAGGTATTTCTTGGGGTAGATATTGTGTGTAGGTATTTCTGGGGGTAAATATTGTGCATAGGTATTTCTGGGGGTAGATATTGTGTGTAGCTATTTCTGGGGGTAGATATTGTGTGTAGGTAATTCTGGGGGTAGATATTGTGCGTAGGTATTTCTGGGGGTAAATATTGTGCATAGGTATTTCTGGGGGTAGATATTGTGTGTAGGTATTTCTTGGGATAGACGTTGTGTATAGGTATTTCTGGGTGTAGATATCGTGTATAGGTATTTCTCGGTGTAAATATTGTGTATAGGTATTTCTCGGTGTAAATATTGTGTCTAGCTATTTCTTGGGGTAGATATTGTGTGTAGGTGATTCGTGGAGTAGATATTGTGTGTAGGTATTTCTTGGGGTAGATATTGTGTATAGGCATTTCTGGGTGTAGATATTACCTCTAGGTATTTCTTGGGGTAGATATTATGTATGGGCATTTCTGGGTGTAGATATTACGTTTAGGTATTTCTTGGGATTGACATTGTGTCTAGGTATTTCTAGGTGTAGATATTGTGTCTAGGTTTTTCTAGGTATAGAAATTATATCTATGCATTTCTGTCTCGGTGAATGTCGCATCCATATTACGTTTTCCAGGGTGTAATTAATTATGTTATCTATTTATTCTTAATATTACATTGAGAGTTGAATTGGTGAACAGTTTTATAATAAGTACTTGGGAATGGGAATTGGCAAACTTTGCACGACGCTTTGTTGACGCATGTATTGTTTAACGAGGTTTGCTTTTTTTTCAATGAGAAGCCAACCACAAACTTCCAAGACTTTTCAAAAGGTAGCTTTCACTTTGCAATTTTTATTATCTAAGGGGATGTTGAATGATTTTCATTCGGATTTTTGTTTTGTTCTTAGGATTTTTTGTGTGTAAATTGAATCTTTCCATTATTTGACCACCCAGCTCCCCTCATTGGGATACAACCATTGTATTCATGGAAATTATCGCTATTAAGGGGATGTCCCGAGGTCCCGAGGTCTCAGGTGAGGTCCCGAGCTGAGAGTTGGGTAGGCCTCCATTCTGTTGAAATAGAAAAGTTTTTTTTTCGCACACCATCTGTCTTGATTCACTATTGTCCTGTTTTTCAGCTCCTCTGACTCTCTTCAACTTTTATCTCGTTTTTCTTAACCGTTTGTTTCTATGCGCGCAAGATCTTGTGCGGAAACACACCTTGTGCATAGGTTCCGCGTTCATTAACTCCATACTAAATGGCGCCTTCATCCTTGCTCTCTTCGAACATCTATGTTGTGGTAAGGGAGGCTGAAATTAACTTATAATAAATCAATGTCCGCCCAACCAACTTCTCATGCTACGACCGTAGACATACGCGGCCTCAACACGTTGCTTGCGATACGATGGGTCGTTTGAAAAATTTATAGCTATCTTTTAGAATTAATGGTCTTCAATGGATCCAGTCAATGTTTTGTAAAATTGCTAGCAACTTTCAGCTTTAAATTTGATTTGAATATTGAACTTCAGTTTAACCAATTGCAGTTAACGTGTTGATGGGAAGAGCACATTCCATTCTTGTAAGAGATGACATCTCGCGGGAGGTCAGTGATTACACCTTTTTCAGCATTCATGATCGAGTCCTTGGCATGGAAGTAAAGGTTCAATTTCCGATCGAATTTTTGCGTAAGATTCGTGAAACATGCTGATGTTATCTGAGTGTGATAATGTACATAATGCTCAAGTTACTTGAATATGATACTGGAAAGCTGTGAGAATGCAGTATTGGATAGTTCATTGAAAAATGAAAAAGCTGGACAGCTGCTTAAATAATTTACGCGTGCTATTACGTATATTAACCATTACTTCGACAATCCCACCGAGAATTTAAAACCATTTTCGAGATGATGTACTCAGTCAGCAACGAACGTCAATCCGGCAATTGAAGTAATTCGAAAACCTGAGTCAACAATAGGCAATTAAATGATTTCGAAAGCGCAATAAAATTAATATTGGCATAGCATGCTAGATGAACCTGAAACGTCATCACTAACCGACGTCTGATACTTCTTCATTCGGTATGATGGTCGTGTATTGTAATGGCGGAGGGGTCAAATTACGGGCAGTGCAGGGTACAATTCAAGGGTAGCCAAGGGTACTAGGAAAAGAAAAAAATTGAGCAAAAAGTGGACGGATAGAAGAGAAGTCAGGCGCAGCATCAAACTGGACGAGTGGGAGCCGCTTAGTTGGTTCGGTCTGTCCAGTAAGTAAGGACACACACAAACACACACAGTCATTCCTTATTATTGGCATAATGATAAGCCGAATATCTGCAAGAACTTTCAGGGGAAAATGAGCGTGAAAAAGTTGCTACACCGAATATCTGCAAGAAGTTTCAGGGGAAAATGAGCGTGAAAAAGTTGCTACACCGAATATCTGCAAGAAGTTTTGAGAAACAATGACCACGGAAGAGACGATACGCCGAATTCCTGAAAAAACTACTAGGGAACAATGAAGTAAAGTAAGAACTTTGAACGCGACTTCAATAACCAGTCATTGCATCGACGGCGGGTAATTATCCGCGTACAAAAGTACTTTACAATAATAATAATAGAGCTTGCCAATTAACGCTCACGAATTAGTGCAGAGACGAATATACTAATATACAAGCATTGCAATATACCATTTCAACCATGCAGCATGCGAGGCAGGTGATAAGAAATTTAGAACTTATATATATATATATTCAACATCCAAGAGAAATTTCGACACATTTGTGTGTGTCAAATAGTCATTAAGAGATATCTCGGTATAGCAGAGTGTATCACCTTTGACCACAAGTTTAAGCAATTGGGGAAGTGAGAACGGCCATTCAAACTTCATATCGTGACAAATTGGCATACAAAGGTAGAATATCTTTAAATTAATGAACAAAATACATTTCTCTTTAGAAATTTCGAGGAAAATGTATTTTATTCAAATTCTTGTTTATAATTATCAGTCGGTAATTATTCGCAGGCTTGTGAGAGGAAGTTAAACTTCATGTAAAACAAAGCTACTTTAAAAATTCTACTTGACACACTTATGTGTGGTTTCAGCCCATGGCACACACAGTGTGTTGCATATTGATACAACACTTATGGGTCGGCTACGTGACAATTCGATACATAAAACTGAGTCAGTTCTGTGACATAGTATTTAACTGTGCCCTTCGCAGTAGAATTGGGTTCGTCGGACACGAGTTTATAATTTTGCCTGATTATTTTCTAGTAATTTCGCCCGATTATTTTATAATAATTTTGCCCGATTATTTTCTAATTATTTTGCCCGATTATTTTCTAATAATTTCGCCCGATTATTTTCTAATAATTTCGCCCGATTATTTTCTAATAATTTCGCCCGATTATTTTCTAATAATTTCGCCCGATTATTTTCTAATAATTTTGCCCGATTATTTTCTAATAATTTTGCCCGATTATTTTCTACTAATTTTGCCCGATTATTTTCGAATAATTTTGCCTGATTATTTTCTAATAATTTCGCCCGATTATTTTCTAATAATTTTGCCGATTATTTTCTAATTATTTTGCCCGATTATTTTCTAATAATTTTGCCCGATTATTTTCTAATAGTTTTGCCCGATTATTTTCTAATAATTTTGCCCGATTATCGTAAAATTTTGCCGGATTATTATCATCTTCGAAGAGGCGAGGTAGTGAATCATGAAGGGAACATCCCTTAGTTTCTTCCTGAATGAAGGGCGAAAGAGAACAAGGAAGCGAATTTTTCACATTATAATTGAAAATAAAGCGACATTTTCACATAAGGAAAGCAATCGGGGAACACAGACCCTGAGTTAATCGAAGAAATACACAATTTATAGATAGAAAAATATATTTTTGGAGAGTTTTACATCGAATATTTTCAAACCCTAGAACAGAGGAGCACCACAGAATAGACACTTCTTATTTGTTCAAACAAGATGCCACGTAAATTCCTTTCCGAATATAAACTTCAACAAAATATTACGACTAAAGCAAAAATGAATCATACTTTGGAAATTTCCTAAGGGTTTAAACCTTAGCTACAAAGATGATTCTTTTAACATTGATGGTAATTTCAAAAGTCGTAGTTTCATTTACCATGAAGTTTGTCAATTATCCAATCAAAATTTTCAATGCCTAACAAAACACAAGTATTCGCCTATTTTGAAAGAAAATAAGTTTTGAAAACGCATGCTGGCACATCTAGTTCATACACGGAAACAATTTGAATAAACTTAAAACATCGAAAAAGAGCTCAACAAAAATGACAGTTGTGAGAAGTTGACAACTGGAATGAACATATGCTCCCATCACACTAAAAACAAACGTAAACGAAAACACTGAAGCGATCACATTCAGTAGAAATAAAGCACGTCTCCATTTTTTCATAACCCGAGCAAATTACAGCGTCGGTAAAAAAAAATTAAAGTTACTAATAGTAATTATCGCAGAAAATAACTGAAAAAAGCATCGACAGACACTTGAACTATCGTACAACAATCCAAATCAATTAAACTAAGAAAGATACCACCATGACAAACTGTGGCAGTCAATATTATTCATTACACATGTATCAACTAATTTACCTTATTGCCGAACTATTTTATTTATGCCTACGATTTATTTTCACAGATGAAACCTTGCTAGTGACGTGCAAAATACATATTTCCGTTCAATCAACGATGAATAAATTTTTTTTTAATAGGACACCACTTCAAATGGAACCCACTAGTCAAAAGAAGGCCCTGGAATCGATCCTTGGGGAATCACTAGGATCAAATAAAATAGTTTTCAATAATTTTATTTACAACGGATAAACCTCATGCAACACTTCCACGATTCCGATTAGTGAATTATGATCATTTTCTATAACATTTCGAAGTGGACTAAGTTGTTATTAGATGTCGAAAACGAGATGCTTCCCAAGTGTGAGCCAAATCTAAGCACCATAATCATTATTCGGGTTACACACTGAACAACTTAGGGCTATTTAAGTAGATAGTAAAACGAAAGAGACGCTAACGGAGGTGAACGAACAAGTTTTTTAAACAAAACCTTTTCATACTCAGAAAACATTGAATCCAAGAATACCGAATGCAATTAAATGATGCACATCAAAACACGGGAATCAAGGTGAAGGTTGATTTAACATCAATACCGATTTCAATCAGGATTGCAATGAATTTAAGTTTAGTTTGGATAGGGGTTGTGCTCATACAATGACTACAATTTCAGTTGGGATAGTGGTTGTGATTATAAATGAATTAAATTGCAGATAGTAAGACTATTCAGCGTGAGGCACGCCGCAAACAGTGGCTCCAATGACTTTGGAGGTTTGAGGAATAGGAAACAACTTCTAATAATATTAGTTGACTAGATGTACTGAAAACGCTATTGCTATTGCATTGCAACAATATGGGGCAGAATCTGACGTCCACGGATATGTTAAATGCGTTGAATGCTCAACATCACACTCATTATTGCTCTGGTGAAACCAATTAGTTAGAATGACGTACGCAGAAAAATCAGGACATTATCGTCAGTATATCTAAATAACGGCTTGATTCATATAATTTATCGATGTATCACTACGATCCATCATATTACGGACATGGTAAAGTACAGATTTACAGAGTGAAATCACAAAAGTACCTAATTTGTCAATTTCTTCATCTTCTCTTAGATAATGTCAGCATAATACTGGAACAGAGTCGGGTATGACTAAAAAGGAAGCGTAGACCAAATTACATCACCTCGCACTGGCAGCAAAGGACAGTGTAAAATAAGACCGTAAGCGCTCCAGGTTGTACCAGGCTTGGCTATTACAATAAGACTGCCGGCAGCCTCTTATGAAGCAAATTAGTTGAGGTGTGGAGAGCCTCGATGAGATTAAACTTCAATCACATTCATAAAGCCAGAGATGAATCTTCATGTTATTTCAAAAGAGGCATACTTGTATCATTACGATCTGTCATTTCCCAGAATTAGTGATATATATGTAATAAAGACTACATTTCATGAAGTTTATAAGAAAATCGGTCGTCAAGAATACGTCAGAAGCTCTAGATACTTCTGAAGTCCCACAAGTCTTTAAGAAACTGTAGGGAAGGTTATAGACCTCACGATTTGACATCCGTTACACGCACCGGAATGTCTTACAATATCTCTGGTGCACCGAGTTGCCAAAAACAGGATGATGGTAATTTTCAAATCTCTCCCGAAACTTTGTGGGTCTAACCATATTGTCTAATACCAATATTTTTTACAATCGAGATTTTGATCAAAATCATGAAATGAAGTCTGTATTACAGTGAGGCTCAGCAATACTAGGCAGGTTGGGGCATTTGTCCCCCAGAGGCCAAAGATTCAACCAATTTACGCTGTCGTAGCCGTGCAATGGGCAACTCAAGTTCTTCTAAGCAGAATAACGCTACCAGCTACGACGATGTCAAATGCGTGAAAATCCGGCGTATGAGATACAGGTAGCAGACAGAAAACTGCACACCAAAACTGATGTACAAATTCCTTTAAATGAACCATCGAGCAACAAGCTCGTCAGTTACAACGACAAAAAAGCTGAAAAATAGTGTCTTGTTTTGTCCAAAAGCTTGCTAGTCTCAAGACGTAAAAGGTGTCACACAAGATACGAACTTCCTTACACATGTTTATAGTATTCCTAAATAACCTGCGATGAATTTGGTTTATTTCAGACGCAGGGACGTAAATGGAGCCATCGGGGAATAGAATTTTATGTACACACAGTAGACACAGACTACAAGGAAGACACAGCAGGTGGAAGCTTTAGATGTCAATGGAAGGCTTTTGCTACCCAAAAGAATAGGACATAATTAAATGTTCCTGGCGCACTCAATGGTACTAGCAGCAGAAAATGGAAAAACTGATACGGAAATGAGAAGGCTTCTTTCTTATTGTTTCACTCTGGAACTTGAAAATAAAATACTCAACGATAGAGATAGATCTTGAAAACTATAGTATCTTCTCTTCCAGACAAGTCGATGGGTAAGTCTTTAATTGAAGTTTTTGATATCGAAATTGGAGATTACCCAAGTTTCTAAATAGCTTTGAAGCTAGTAGCATTTGTGAACCTTCGTAGAATATTTAGAAGTCATAATATAGAGCATGGGGGGCACAATGCACGACGTCAAAATAAACAACATTTCTTAACAATCCGATCTCAAGAAATGCATAAAGAGCCAATCCACACCGTCAGTACGCGCGCACTTCGTTCGAAAAAGATTGCATCATGAAACCTGTATTGGTTCAGACTTGAATTTTACTAATTTTTTGCACATCAAATATTTCACCAGGTAGAAAAAATGAAAAATATAACAAGTCACGGTTCCAACGTACTTCATTGGAAATTCGATAATTTACCCATTTACGCATCAAAAAAAAAGGAAGAAATCGATTCTAATGAAAATACGACGGAACATAAATGCCAGTCTTACATGATAACTCAAGATTCCAACGTACTCAATGGGAAATTGGATAATTTGTTCATTTACGCAGGAGAACATGGAAGAAATCCCTCCCGAAGAAAATATGTTACATAAATGCCAGTCTTACACACCAAAAC